>OZ024830.1:30039452-30157647 GCA_964016985.1 Anodontia alba | reverse complement strand
TTCATATTTCAGCTCAAAACATAGATTGTGGGTACCCGTTAGAACCTCCTCGATGAGGCGGTTCTAACGTGTACCCACAATCTATGTTTTTGAGCAGAAATAAGAAAATAATGCATACCCCTGTAAACCCCAGTTTTATTAAATAAAAGTGGGGTTTAAGGAGGTCAAAATTATATAGGCATGTTTTCGTGATGTTTTTGATTGTAACTGAAAAGGTTTGCTGCTTCGATCCAATAATGTAAGTGCCTTCCTTTAGGTTTTCGTATTTTTTGAGAAAATAACATTCCAAGATTTCCCCATATTGACGTAAACAGGTCCAACACGTCAAGCTGGGATCATTATTTGAAAAGACTCAGTAGACTTCCAATCCCCCTGCACACTCTTACGGCACTACACTTTTGTAGATGAAATTCCTTGCCCAATTTCTTTTCTGAATTACAAAGTACTACGAAAGCTTATAGTAAGATCAAGCGGTCAGATTCTGTACAGAAGCTATCTTATTAGGCAAGTCGTTTATGCGTAGTAGGAACAGTAAAGGACAAAAGAAAGTACTAAGGACAAATCGTCTCGTCCACGAATTATCTCGCCCTTATAAGGTTTGTTGATGCAATGCAATTACTGAATACACAATGAAGTAAGAAGGAAGCTATCAGTAGTATAATACTTAACGACGACAACTTACTTGGACTAGAATGATTTATGTAACCTTAACTTTTCATAGGTCATGAGAATTGCAAAATCGAAGTTTTCCATCGCCAATGACTGGTTAAGCAAGAGGATTTGCTGATAATTCTGGAATAATTATCCTTATTTACCTATAAAATCATATGGCTAATCATTAGAAGCGCCTAGTCGAGGTGTTTCGAATGAATACGTAAATCATATGTTTTAATGGAGGACTGGAGACAATTATTCTAGAATTATAAACAAATACTCCTCTTTAACATGTCGCCTGCATCGTCTCCACAACCTCTGATCCTACACGATTGTAAAGTTTCACACCATAAAATGCAATATTTAAAAAACACAAAGAGAGTAAACATGATTAATAACTTCTTAATGTGCATTTCGTGCAGTTTTATTGGTAACAATCGTCTGGATCAAATACTAATTATACACAATTTTCTTTCATTTAATAAAACACTGACATAAAACAAATGTTAGTTGAGATTTGATATACTTACTTTAATGTAAAAAGTTGTTTCACACACACACACACACACGCACGCACGCACGCACGCACGCACGCACGCACGCACGCACGCGCGCGCGCACGCATTTTGTTGGAATTGTACTTAGGTATTCTTTGACTTTTCAGAAGTGAGGCCCATCAATCGAGGTTAGAGAAATAGATAGGCTTCCAGGTGCATCTGCAGCAGAGCCTGCCATTGACTTTAGGCACAACTACCTTTGAATTGATAGTGTTTGACGCCATTGCCGCCAAGGGACACAACTTTTGAGACTTCCTGTTTGCTTTTATATATACCATCCCCTTCTGAGTCTACTCTAAAAGAATGTGCTCCCAACACGGGAGCCAGTTGCTCCCGTATATAGCAGTCCACATTTCAGAAGTGGACAAAGACATTCTTTTACAACGTTATATCCCTTGAAAGCGCATCAGTTCCCCTTTTGTTTGTAATTCATCTTAGGTCGGGTAAAAGGCCAACAAATTCGGAAGGCAATGTTTGTAATTCGTCTTAGGTATGTAATTCGTCTTAGGTCGGGTAAAAGGCCAACAAATTCGGAAGGCAATGTTTGTAATTCGTCTTAGGTCTGTAATTCGTCTTAGCTCGGATAAAAGGCCAACAAATTCGTAAGGCAATGTTTGTAATTCGTTTTAGGTCTGTAATTCGTCTTAGGTCGGGTAAAAGGCCAACAAATTCAGAAGGCAATGTTTGTAATTCGTCTTAGGTCTGTAATTCGTCTTAGGTCGGGTAAAAGTCCAACAAATTCGGAAGGCAGTGTTTGTAATTCGTCTTAAGTCTGTAATTCGTCTTAGGTCGGGTAAAAGGCCAACCAATACGGAAGGCAATGTTTATAATTCGTCTTAGGTCTGTAATTCGTATTAGGTCGGGTAAAAGTCCCAACAAATTCGGAAGGCAGAGTTTGTAATTCATCTTAAGTCTGTAATTTGTCTTAGGTCGGGTAAAAGTCCAACAAATTCGGAAGGCAATGTTTGTAATTCGTCTTAGGTCTGTAATTCGTCATAGGTCGGGTAAAAGTCCAACAAATTCGCAAGGCAGTGTTTGTAATTCGTCTTAGGTCGGATAAAAGTCCAGCAACTTTGGAAGGCAATGTTTGTAATTCGTCTTAGGTCGGGTAAAAGTCCAACAAATTCGGAAGGCAATGTCTGTAATTCGTCTTAGGTCAGGTAAAGGTCCAACAAATTCGGAAGGCAATGTTTGTAATTCGTCTTACGTCGGGTAAAAGTCCAGCAAATTAGGAAAGCAATGTTTATAAAAGTCCAGTAAATTTGGAAGGCAATGTCTAACATTGATTACTGGGGGCGTTAAACCCAAATTCAACATCCACTCTTACAAAAGTCCACTCACAGTACAGCATTTAAAGACATAAAAATAAAATGTGTCCCGGTCATTAATCTTATCATTGATAAGAGACTGGGTAAGCAAAACTTAAAATAACTCAATAAGCAATTTACAGGCAGAGACCCAGGCTTTAAAGACATTGCCAGAACAAGACTTAAAGTGGTCCATTCACTACCCAGTAAGCATTCTTTATAAATCTATAGCGGGGCCGTTATCGGCCCGTCAGGGTAGCTGACGGGCCGATAACGGCCCGCTATAGATTTATAAAGAATGCTACCTTGGTAATGATTTCATTGCCCCTGCATAGGCGCTATGCACGATACATCAAAGTCATGTCATAAAGAGGTGATTATGAGATCCCAGCAGTGGTGGTAAAGAGGCCTTCCGAGGGGTGATACATACTTTGGAGGGGATATTATACAGTGTGAGGGCGTTCATTCAGTCTAAAATGGGCAGAGCCCTCAAAGGTTTACTGTTAAACCATTGCAAGGAGGTATTTCTGTTATAGTTCCCCTTGTTTCTTACACGTTTCCTTTGTTCTGTTATCGACGAAGTCCTGTTTTGTGTTGCAATATCTGACGTAATGCAAAATAGTATTCCTATAGTAGATGTCCAGGAATAGCCACAGTCCATCACGAAAACATGCCTATTCAAACATACTGCAAATTTTATCACCAAAAAGTGAAAATTTTCAGATAAAAAATTCTGATATTTTTCAAGTTTCTGCTCAAAGCATAGATTGTGGGTACTCGTTAGAACCGCCTCGACGAGGCGGTTCTAACGCGTACCCACATTCTATGTTTTGATCAGAAATAAGAAAAATAATGTATACCCCTGTAAACTCCAGTTTTACTATATAAAAGTGGGGTTTAAGGGGGTCAAAAATTATATAGGCATGTTTTCTTGATGCACAGAGCATAGCCTACCAATGACAATAAGAGGAGGAGCACACAAATCATGACAGACAGTACACTACACTGTGAAACAAATCCCGGTGAATTTACGGTAAATACTGGCATTTGGCTGCCAGCGCATTTGCCGTAATTTTACGGGAGCCTGTTTGTTTGTTTGTGTTGAGGTTTTACGGCCCAGTCAACCCATTGGCGTCATGTCGAGCGCGGTCAGTTTACCCCGACCACACGTTTACTGGACAGGCTTAGTCCTCTAAGCGGTTAACAAGTATTGTGCACATTCTTTCGCCAGAAACTGACAACTGCCTTTCTTGAATCAGAGGACGGGAGAGAATGACCGTAGAAAGTATTTCATGACCAATCTCCACGAAAGAATGTTGCCGACCTCGGCGGGGGTTGAACCCGCGACCTCCTGTAGATTATTTACAGGAATAATCACGCAAGGCAGGGCAGAGTAGGGCAAGATAGGTAACGTATGACGTAGTAGGGATCTGAGCTACCGCACCGTATCATAAGCTTATCCATCCTTACCCGATCCTACGAGGTAGTTCCTGCAAAAGTTCTACAGGCGCCCGTAAAAATACACTGGCAGCCAATTGCCGGTGTTTTTACCGTAAAACGGGATTTCTTACAGTTATATATATATATATATATATATATATATATATATATATATATATCTAACTATCTATCTATCTATCTATATATATATATATATATATATATATATATATATATATATATATATATATATATATATATATATATATATATATATATATATATATATATATACATAAAATAAAAAAAAAAGAAAAAGAACCATCTTCTTCCCCAGTGTTGTTGTGTGTTGTCATGTCACACGAAAACACGCCTATGTAATATAGACCCCCTTAAACCCCACTTTAATGTAATAAAAAACTGGGGAATAGACGTGCTTTTGTAATGCAACGTAATGAAACGTATAATCACTGTGTTCCGTGTTTAAGGCCTTTTCTGTGTATATATATCTCTACATTTAATTTCGGTATATTTCATGATACCTGTGGTTTTCACCTTTTATTGACCCTATTTTCGTTATAATTTTATAATAGCAGGCCATCAAAACGACAGTACTTACAACTGGATAATTTCTGATATGTTTCTTAAACACATGGGATAATGTTTCTAAATTGGAAATAGTGACATGCTAACGAGTCATTTATTGACTCTTTATTCACAAAATCAAGAAAAATGCATTCCTTTCAGCCTCAACTTCAGAAAACGTCCCTTTTGGTCAAGTTTGTTTCTTTGTGTTGAGGTTTTACGGCCCAGTCAACCCAATGGGGTCATGTCGAGCGCGGTCAGTTTACCTAACCACACGTTTACTGGGCAGGCTTAGTCCTCTAAGCGGTTAACCAGTATTGTGCACATTCTTTCGCCAGAAACTGACAACTGCCCTTCTTGAAACCTTTGGTCAAGTGCGCCCAGCGAAGATTCAGATCAGCCTGCGCGTTCGCGCAGTCTGATCTGAATCTTTGCTGGGCGCATTTTGAATAGTTAAGGATACAAAGTTTCTTTATGCGGACAACGGAGACTCTGATCAGACTGCGCGCATGCGCAGGCTGGTTTGTGTCTTCATTGGGAGCATATGTTACAGGGTAATTTTTTCTCCCATTGAGACTCATTTCATTCTCTATGTGCGTGTGAAAAAGTGCAGAAAAATAGCTTTTTAGGCATGTTTATAGCTTATGCAATTTATGTTTAATAATATTGCTAAATCAAAGGGGCGACTAGCAAAGACTTTGACCAACAGGAGATTCACAGCTGGTTAAAATATTCTTTAAGGAATTCGATATACTGTAATCATGAGCAGCTCTGTCAAATCGTTTGTCCCCTTCTGAAAAGAGGTCTACTCTAAAAGTGAAAATTTTATCTCCCCTTGTTTTGCCCGCTTCTGAGAAGAGGTCTACTCTATTAAAAAGGAAAGACTTCGATCCCCTTGTTTTGTCCCCTTCTTAAAAGAGGTCTACTCTAAAAGGAAAGAATTAGCACCCCTTGTTTTTCCCCTTCTGAAAGGAGGTTTACTCTAAAAGGTATGAATTTGCTCTCCCCTTTTGAAAACAGGTCTATTCTAAAAGGACAAAAGAACTCTCTCTCTCATTTTGAGAACATGTCTACTCTAAAAGGAAAGAATTTACTCCTAACTGTGCATCTCATCTGCGCATATTTTTTTTCAGTTGCGTTTATTCTGCGATGTCTAAATTCTTTATATATAAATGTGTCTGTCTACTCGACAGGGATGCTGGACTGACCAGAGCTTGTAACACTGCCTTATGGCAGACTGTACCATTTCATGGCTCACGGCCTCGTTTTGAAACTCAATGTAGCGAGTAGGAGGACTATTTATAAAAGAAAATCATTTAAAGATGGTATTGCTTACAGGTAGTGATCACCTATCGTATTTTCAAGGTTTCTGAACTTCTTGACTATGTTGACACAACAGAAATCTTATTACCTTTCTTAAATACTCTATTCATAAGCTTACCGAAAAAGTTATATTTGAGTGCCTTGGTTTTGTGGGGGTGGGGAGAGGGCGAGGTCATGGGAAAATGTTAATTTCGCTTTTGGCCCTTTCCCCCCCCCCCCACCCCCCCCCCCCACCACCACCGGCTGACCAAAAGAGATACCCGTGCAAAAAGTGTACATCCAGCTGAGATGGCTCTTAATGGACCGTCTCATCAGGACCTACATTGTTTGCAATTCTGCTTTTGATTTTGGACTAAAACCCCTATTTGCATCTGTGGACACGTCCAAATTCAAGAATGGAAGAGTGCACTTCGGAAAGGCAGGGATGAAAGGGTTGATAGAATCAACGTGTGATAGAATCATTACGTATTCGAACAGACAGGTCGGAGCAAACCGTGTAAACCCAGATCAAACGCCGCAGAACTTATACAGCAATTTTGAGACCACCTAGGTCCTCGGCAGAGGATACTAAACCACGTCCAAAAACAAAAACAACAACAAAAAAACAAAAAAAAAAAAAAAAACAAAAAAAAAAAAAAAAAAAAAAAAAAAAACAAAACAACAACAACAGCAAAAAACAAAAAAAACAAAAAAAAAAAAAAAAAAAAAAACAACAACAAAAAACAAACAGTTATTTTACCTTAGACCAACGTTACAAAATACTTTTAAAATAAACAGTTAAAAAGTGTCGTCAGCTGTTTGTATAACTTTAACCGTTATATTTTTCAGGTGCCTTCTCTTTCATTGGTTGTCAGCTACTTTTGCGGAGGAGTCAATGAATATGCATTTAGCAGTTAACTGGAGTTGTTAAACTTTTAGGGCAAGTATGGTAAGAAGATAATGTGTACGAATACATAGGGTACATTTAAGCACGGTGCCACTTTTCCATTACGAAAACACGCCTATTCAAAAATAAAGAGACAATTTCACCTCTAAAAACTGAAAATTGTCAGATAAAAAAAAACTGATATTTTTTATATTTCTGCTCAAAACAGGCGGTTCTAACGTGTACCCACAATCTATGTTTTTGAGCAGAAATAAGAAAAATAATATATACCCCTGTAAACCCCAGTTTTATTATACAAAAGTGGGGTTTAAGGGGGTGAAAATTATATAGGCATGTTTTCGTGATGGCTGCTTGGTGGGCTCTGATTGGTTTTCTATAAAGACAAGGTAAACTAAACCGCAACATAAGAAAATGTACCTTTGGACATGCTTGCGCATCCGGACAGATTAATCAGTCTTCATTGTCCGACTGTAGATCCTTTTGCATCACGAAAACACGCCTATATAATTTAGACCCCCTTAAACCCCACTTTTATATAGTAAAACAGGGGTTCACAGGGGTATGCATTATTTCTCTTATTTCTGCTCAAAAACATAGATTGTGGGTACTCGTTAGAACCGCCTCGCCGAGGCGGTTCTAACGAGTACCACAATCTATGTTTTGAGCAGAAATATGAAAAATATTATATTTCTTTATCTGAACATTTTATGTTTTTGGAGGTAAAATTTTCTATATATTTGAATAGGCGTGTTTTCGTAATGGATTCCTGGCAATTCAAAGAGCGTCCAGCGAAGACTCTGATAAGACTGTGCGAATGCATGTGTCCGAAGATTCATTTTCCTATGTTGGAAGTCAAATAATAAAGACGTACTTGAAAAACTTGGAAATCAAACTAGGCAGTTGAGCCGGGGCACAGATTTTCCTACAAACGAGTAATGTGCGCCAAGGGAAGACTCAGATCAGTCAGATGTGCAGGTGCTCAGGCTGATCAGAGTCTTTGCAATTCGCCTGAAGACGCTTTGGATACATGGACTACCCACGAAGTACCATGTGATGCGCAGGCTGAGCTGAGTCTTCACAAAACACATATATGCGTCATGTACATGTATGAATCGCTGTGCCCCGGCTGAGTTGTATAATGACAGTTTTAGAGATGTTTCTTTAATGTCTAAAATAATAATTATCCATTCAATTTAAATGATATTTTGATTAATCTAATGAAGTAGCGTGATTTAATTAAATATATCAAACCCTTAAAAATGTAATGTGTCAGAATACAGTACAGAAAATAATCAAAGTACTGACAGCACTGGTGGGTCGATTGTCTCTGAATGTATGCTGGGAAAATATTTAAGCAAAAGGTGCAAACCCTGATCAGACGCCGCGTTCTGCGGCGTCTGATCTGGGTTTGGCTTGTTTTTAATGTCCCAGCACAAAGCCCAGTCTCGCACTCTGACGTCATGTGCAGCGACAAGAATAGCGCAGTTATTAATAGCCGTTACCTGAGCTGCATCTGGTTAAACGAGACGTTCGGTTACTCGCCAAACAAAAGCAAACTTTCCGTTCAGTTGCGACAGTTTTCGGCGGAGGGTAACGAACATTCCCAAATTATTCTCAAGTAATCTTTTGGCACAAACAAGATGGCGGACTATGCACATAAAGTTTATGTATGCTTGTTGGGAATGCTTATAGGATTGATAGTACTTGTTTGTTTCTTTATAGAATTAATAATTATTGATATAGTTTATTCAATTTAACATCAAGTTTTGTCTACGAGAATTACAAGTTATCTCTACTTGGAGGTCACGTGTGGCGGATTTACAATAATTGTTCAGACGATGTTTTTGAAAAACACTCGCTGGTGTTTCACTTTACTGAACGAAGACTTGGAGTTCGTGCAAACGCTACTTGCATGGATTAACTTTATTAGACAGCAATAGTCAAGTGGACAACAGCAATATAACTCAGATTCTTTATTGACTTTGAGACGATTGATAAATAATCGATCCCCCCACCCCCAAAAGTTTTAAAAAACGTTCAATTTAGTAACAGAGTTCGCTTCGGAGGCAACAGGTTGTAGGTTTCATATAGCGAACAACTGGCTGGTCTTTCTAATGAGCGGTTTAATTTTATTGGTCAATGATAATCACGTGGACAACAACCGTAAAGAAATCTTGATGTATGTATACTTTGGATCGATTGCAAATGACCCAAAAATAACTTACATTTTCGCAGTATTGTTTGTGTTTATGTTGTTGAGGTTTTACGGCCCAGTCAACCCAGTGGAGTCATATCGAGCGCGGTCAATTTACCTAACCACACGTTTACTGGGCAGGCTTAGTCCTGTAAGCGGTTGACCAGTATTGTGCACATCTATCGCCAGAAACTGACAACTGCCTTTCTTGAATCAGCGGAAAGGAGAGAATGACCGTAGAAATTATTTCATGATCAATCTCCACAAAGGAATGTTGCCGCACGGCGGGGTCGAACCTGCAACCTCCTAATCACCAGTCGGACGCGCATCTAACTGAGCCACCGAGGTCGGCTACATTTTCATGATACATCCTTTCTAAGTCAAAAGGGACCTTTAACCCATTTGCGCCTAGCATCTCATTAAAGGGACATTGGCAAACAGCGTAAACCCAGATCAGACATCGCGTCCGATCAGAGTCTACAATGTTTGCATTAAGTTCAGAAATTCCTACAAAACGTGGCAATAATAAAAACTAACAGACACCCTTTATATAAGAAAGGAACCTGTCCAAACAGGAGACAGAAGAGTCCACTCGGGATAAATGGGTTATGTATATGCAGATATTGTTCGCAAAATAATGAATATATAGTTATTGAAACATCTATGCCCCAGATCATACCTTGCATCTATTTTGTGCTAAAATAATGCACTTGTCATTTGAAACTCCGGCCCAACCAGGGCCGTGGGTAGTGGATGCATACCGGGGCTTAAGTGCCATGATTGATTAAACCTCCGATAAGTTCCGGCAGTGCCGTAGATGTGTCCCGCAAAAAAATAGCCGTGTGAAAAAGCCGGCGTTAAACAAGGATATTGTGCAGTGTACTCGCCAGAATTCAACTTCTCGCGAGAACCGAGATTTCAATTATTCATAATGACGGGCAAGGGCCAAATCGAAAATAAGTTGCACTATTGCCATAGATAAGAAAGTTTATCTAAACGGTCCAGTTCACTTGTTCTTCTTCATTCTTGTCATCACCCGCCCATCTCTCTCCCCCCGCCCCCCCCCCCCCCCACACACACACCCACCACCCCACCCCTAACCAGTGGGCAGCGGGTTTTAGCAGTGTTTTTACCATAAATTTGGCCCCGCAATGTAAGGTTTTTAGGAGGTTTTGCAAACGGAAAAGTTAAAAGCTCCACTATTCCCTGGCCCCGTGGATTCCGGGTCTACAAATGACCGGTGCAAAATGTGTACGTTGAAATATCTATGTGCTATGATTGCGTTCTGTGGCGTCAGGTCAGTCTCCACACTGTTTGCCATTCATCCAGCAGTTTTGTGTCATCCAGCAGTTTTGTGACATCTCAACAAGTAAAGGATAAACAAGTTAACCTTGATCAGACGCCGCAGATCTGGGTCTATACTTTTTGCATCATGTTCAGAAATTCCTACAAAACATTACAATAATAAAATCTAACCAGATACCCCTTTATATAGGAAATGGACTTTCCAAATCGTTAATGTAGAAGAGTCCACTTGGCATAAATGGGTAAAGGAGGTAAGGTGTCTTAGAGTAAATACGATAAACAATATGTGGAAAGAAAGAACTGGGTCATTTTTGTTTTCAATTATCGGAGATGGCAGAGTACAAAGACTGATTGTGAAATCTTCAAAGCATATCATCATTGATATTTTAAACACCTACGCTCATTATAAACGCATCAAATGTAGATTATGAATACGATTGACACATAGATAAAGGAGAATAAAAGACATCTGTCTTCATATAGTTCACTTAAGGCACATTATACAACATGCAATATATATGCACTTCATGTGTTCTATTGTCACCGTATGCATTGCATATAATACTGCCATTGTCTCTTTATCGTATTATTATATGTTACCTGCACGTGAACTAGCAAAGCAGTACACTATGTTTAAAAAAAGTTTCTTAAGTTTTTGTCGATATGCATATAAGTTTAGGTTTTTAGAAAGGTAGTTTATCGATCTCCAGCATATATTTTTCTCAAACAGTTTCTTTTCTTTTCTTCTTTTTTCTTTCTTTTTTTTACGATTTATAATCATACTAGCCATCATAGTTGATAGATTTTATTCCATACATCACGAAAACATACCTATATAATTTTGACCCCCTTAAACCCCACTTTTATATAGTAAAACAAGGATTCACAGGGGTATACATTATTTGTCTTATTTCTACTTAAAAAATAGAGTGTGGTACTCGTTAGAACCGCCTCGCCGAGGCGGTTCTAACGAGTACCCACAATCTATGTTTTAAGCAGAAATATGAAAACTTTCAGAATTTTTATCGGAAAACTTTCAATTTTTGGTGGTGAAATTTTCAATTTATTTGAATAGGCGTGTTTGCGTAATGTATAAAAAAATATACGTATAAAAATCAAAGCACTGACAGCACTGGTGGGTGGAATGAGTCTGAGAGTAGGCTGAGAAAATGGTCCTGAACGGGGTCTTAAAACTGTTTCATTTAACCTTTAATTTCCTGAAATTTAAGCAAGCATTGCAGACCCTGGTCAGACTCCACGTTATGTGGAGTCTGATTTAGGTATGATCTGTTTGCCAATGTCCCAGTCCAATTTTTACAGATAACCCTCTTTACACGACATTTTGACGTCACATCGACAAGAATAGAGCCGCTATAAATAATCGTCACCTGGATTTCGTACAAACGCGCGGTTTAATTTCATTGGTTAATGATAATCACGTGGACAACAACCTTAAGGAAATTTTGATGTATGCATACTTTGGCTCGATAATAAACAATCGACCCTATCAGATTTCTTCCCGAAAAAAAAAAAAAAAAAAAAAAAAAACTGGGTAGATAAGTACAGGTAATTGTCCTTTCTAAAACACTTCTTGTTATATGAAAGTCTTTACAAACAGAGCGTTTTAAAGATGATTACTTTAGGGGGACTTGATACACTTGGTCGATTTGCCGACATTCTTAAAAGGGAGCCAACTTTTGTGACTTCCTGTTTTCTCTCCTGCATTAGAAACCCCTAATTTTCCGACATTCTGCGCCTATTCAGTTTTCTGTAATATCTTGCGATTTTGGCCATTGTATTCGCTCAGCATTACGATACGGCTACAAAAATAATATTGAACCTCAACGTAAGAAAACGTACCTTCGGACATGTGCGCCCAGCGAAGATTCAGATCAGACTGCGCATTCGCGCAGTCTGATCAGAATCTTCACTGGGTGCATTTTGGATAGCCAAGGATGCAAAGTTTCTTCATGCGGACAACGAAGACACTGAGCAGACTGCGCAGATGCGTGGTGGTTATGTTGGTTAAGTCAATGGAACTGAAATACAACACTATGTGCTATTGCTGCTGGTAGACACACAGATCCTAAATCTACGGGTTTTTATCTGTGTTAGGAGCCGACAATTCGATCATGTGTGTGTGTGTGTGTGCGTGCGTGCGTGCATGCGTATGTGTGGTCGTTTTGCAAGGGTGGGAGTATGTCTTCGAGCTAGTAATAACATAGTATTTACCCTAGTCCACGTTATTATTTTTTTTTGGGAAAAATTGGGTTCTGGAATTAAAAAAGAAAAGCCCGCCTAACCCCCATTCACCACCACCTTCTCCATAAAACAACCAATGGTCATTCCTTCAGCATACTTTTCGTTTTAGGGATAGCAGTCGGATTGGCTATTTTGTAATATTTGCTACCTAATGTGAAATACCCTTTCTTGTGGTTTATAAATATTATGTCGCGTCATGAAAATGGGACTTTAGTGCACATTCTGACATCAAAGGCTCCATTCAGCCTTAATTCGCACCCGCGCATTCAGATCAGGGTGTTTTGTGTTCGCTTTCAATCAGTTGCTGCTTCAGAATATACTTACGTTAATCAATCTCTAACCTTTATCATTCTCTATACTAACCTTTATCATTCTCTGGGTAAATTCATTACAAGAAAAATCGATTATATTGTCTTATTTCTTAAGAAAATAGGGTTGACGTTTCATGCAAATCGTCTAAAGAAGTGTCAAACCCTGTTTTTAAGGAAAATATTACGTAATGTTGTCTAGCAATTTCTTTCTTAAAACGTTAAGAACCGTAAATGCACCAGTCAGACATAAGGAATGTATTGGCGGATCTATTCTGTTTTACATCCTTTTTTCATGATACGGTTAAATTTTCTTAATTAAATAGACTTAATAAAACGCCTTCACCACCATTTCAACCGCAATTCAATCCCAGTGTAAATTCTTTCTAACGGAGTAAGTAAATGCATCGCAATTATCTAATCGGTTACAATAGAGGCCATCTCTGATTGTTCTCCCCAAGTTCACTGTAGGTTATTGTGCCAAGTATTAAGTGTTTTAAAACATTCATACAAAACATTTTACCCCTCGAAAATTTTCTAATTATTGGACCACCCATTTATTTCAAAGGAAGCAATCTACTGAAAGCGATCCGAGTGGTTATATGTTTACGTGACAATGAAACTATTACTCGGATGATTCATATGTCGAAAATCCGGGACATGGGTGCCAAGTGTTAGTGCCCCCCCCCCAACCTTCGGGTCGTGAGGTCCCGGGTTCGAATCTCGCTGGAGGCGGAATTAAGCTCATGACTGAATTAAGCACTTCATTGTACATAGCATATCATTATTACCCTACCATCGTCTCGATATGACTTAAATAATGTTGAAAAGGACGTAAAACATTAGATCATCATCGAAAATCAGGACACAAGATATATATTTCCAGCCAATTGCTAACCCTTATCATCCTCTGGGCAAATTCAGCAGTCGATGAATTGACAATTTTTTTTATTATTTTTCTTTTTTCGGAAAATGGGCTTCGACATTTCATGCGAAATGTCAAAGCTTATTTTCAAAGTGTCGTCTGCTGAATTTTTTACCCAGCAAGCACGCTTTGCATTTCGTGTAAACTGTCTCTAAAGGGATATTGTCAGTTAGCCAAGAGAGATAAAGAGATTTAATAAATTAACATTTCATGAAACGTGTTTGTCTCCACAAATTAAAACAACGATTATATCGTATGCTAAAGTCGAAATACAGACCAGCCTATGCATCACGAAAACACGCCTATATAATTTTGACCCCCTTAAACCCCTCTTTTATATAGTAAAACTGGGGTTTACAGGGGTATACTTTATTTTTCATATTTCTGATCAAATTAATAGATTGTGGGAACTCGTTAAAACCGCATCTCTGAGGCGGTTCTAACGAGTACCCACAATCTATGTTTTGAGCAGAAATATAAAACAAATATCGGAGATTTTTATCTGAAAATTTTAAGTTTTTGGAGGTGAAATTTTCTATATATTTGAATAGGCGTGTTTTCGTAATGGAATCCGCACCATCCGATCAAGACCCATTCTGTTTTCTAGTAATGGAGTAATATTTTGACTTTAAAACAAAGTATTGGACGCGGACTTTACGCACAAAAAGTATCTTACATACGAAAATATGCCAATTCATATATACTGAAATTTTTACCACTAAAAAAATGAAAATTTTCAGATAAAAGATTCTGATATTCTTCATATTTCTGCTCAAAATATAGATTGTGGGTACACGTTAGAACCGCCTCGGCGGGTGGTTCTAACGCGTACCCACAATCTATATATGTTTTGGAGCAGAAATATGAAAAATTATGTATACCCCTGTAAACCCCAGTTTTACTATATAAAAGTGGGGTTTAAGGGGGTCAAAATATGTATAGGCATCTTTCCGTGATGAACATTATTGTGCATTTCGTGACTCGTAGTCAATATACGTACAGAAAGAAAAAAAAAGAAGAAGAAAAACGTTCGTACTATCCAGTGTTAAAGAAAACGAATTTATAAGCATTTGTACAGATCAGTGATGATTTTGTGGTGTATGATCTGGGACTACAGGTTGATCAGGCTTGTTTGTCCTAATAGGGTTATTACGGTACTTCAACATTCAATCCCTTTGTTTTGTTGCATGGTCTAAAGGCCAACCCAATCGGTCGATAAAGTGTTCAAACTTTTGGATGATTCTCCCAATTTTTGTTTACTTATTTGGACCAAACCCGACCGTCCGAATTATTAAGGCTAAATTTTTTGGATGTCTCCTTTTGATGATATTAAGGCTAAAAATTTTGGATGTCTCCTTTTGATTCTTTATTTAGGCCAAATCAGTGCTCTGGCTGAAATTAGTACCAATGATAGGCCCAGTGAATGAGCAATCAATCACTTGTGCCATGTGCTAAAAATTCTTAGCGCCTCAGTTTCGAGTTATGAACATTGAAACTTATTTTTTTTAGGAATATTTGACCCCTAATAACTCACTTATTGGCTTCAGCGAGCTGCATTTCTAGGCCAAATAAAATGTTTTATCTATGATTAATACCTGCATTTTTCCATACAGGTGCATTTAGTCACTGTTCGTGAAACGTCAACTCATATGAGCTAAACAGTACAGTATGAACCAAATGATGTCATGATAAGGAAATAAACCCGTGAAAATATGTCCAGTATTGTTTATTTCAATTTTCTTATGCAAATGTAACTTTTTAGTATTCATGGCTGCGGTGATACGTTAGAATTTAAGTTTACCGTGACATATACGTCACTCATCAAAGTAATCTTAAATTTTAATATATTCAAGATGTTTTATGGGGTACGAAAGTAAGTCAATTTACTTTCTATACGATAATATTTTAGAAAGAATGCGGCGTACAAATTGGCTCTGGTTGTATCGTGAGTGGCTTATGTATATATGTATCCTTACATGCTATAGCGCGTGCCGAAATATTGTGAAAAACAGGATCAAACAGAGTAGACTGGTCAGACGCCGCTGAACGCGGCGTCTGATCAGGGTCTACACTGTTTTACGCACAGTATCGGCAGATGGAGTCAAGATAGTTTCAGCGACTCGTTTTCTGTAATTATGACCCAAATTCGAAGAAGAGTACAGTTTATGTACGCTTCATCTCTCTCTCTCTCTCTCTCTTGTCGTAAAATATATATCCACCTACTAAAAGTACGCTGAAAAAAAAAAAAAAAAAAAAAAAAAAAAAAAAGATGAAAAAATATGCGATGAATTTGTGTTTTTTTTTTCGATTTTCGTTTTGCAATATATGTTGTAGGTACCCATTTGAACTTGTCGGTGCAATTCAAATGGGTACCCACAACATATGCCTATAAAGAAGTAGACAAAAAGTACACTGGCTGTAATCTGAAGACTGCGGAATTGCTTGACTGTACGCTTATACGGGTATGTTCTGTAATTAGGTCGAATACGGTAATTCCATTTTACTACCAGTTGATGTATATAAAGACTGCTGAATGAGTAACAAAGAGTGTAGACCCAGATCAGATACAGCTCCCTTTAACATCTGATCTGGGCCTACAGTGTTTGCTCAGGACTGTCTTTATGAATACTTGGAAGAAAATACGGTGTTCATACACAGAATCGGTAAGCACATTGAGGATTGCGAGTGCTCTGAGAGAAGTGCCCATTCTGTCCGCATTTACTCCGAAAATCTCATTTTTTAACATCACGTATCGGTATTTATTTTCGCTACATCCGTGACACAAGTTCCGTTTAAATAAAACAACAGTAGAGGTGAAATAAATGAACAACTTCCGAAAATCTCAATTTTTAATATCTTGTATCGGCATTTCTTTTCGTTACATCCGTGACACAAGTTCCGTTTAAATACAACAACAGTTGAGGTGAAATAAATGAACCACTCCCGAGCAAAGAAGAATCTTATGACAAGTTTTAGTGCAGTTGGCCATCACGTAAACATACCTATATATAAGTCGACCCCCTTAAACCCCAATTTTATATAGTAAAACTGGGGTTTACAGGGGTATACATTATTTTTCTTATTTCTGCTCAAAACATAGAATGTGGGTACGCGTTAGAACCGCCTCGGCGAGGCGTTCTAACGGGTACCCACAATCTGTTTTTTGAGGAGAAATATGAAAAATATCAGAATTTTTATCTGAAAACTTTCAGTTTTTGGTGGTGAAATTTTCAATATATTTGAATAAGCGTGTTTTTGTAATGGGTAGGAGGCATGAACAATATTGCACATTCCATTACTGTTCATGAACAGACTTAATAAAACACAGTCTGCTAGTTTAGTTCTTCATGCGTTATTATCATCATAATTATTTGAGCCAGCGCACGGCAAAACCCACAATAATACCTGTTTGACCAGCAAAGACAGAGATCAGCCTGTACAGTCACGCCGTATGGAAAGGATTCTCGTTTATCCTTCTTTGGATAACCCGGAGGCTGTAGAAGGCACATGTGATCAGCGAAGACTCTGATCAGACTGCGCGAATGCGCAGTCTGATCAGAGTCTTTGCTGGTCTCACACGTCTTATTGTAGATTTTATCGTGCGCTGCCTCATTTTATTTTATTTTATTTTATTTTATTATTTTCTTTTTGCTTTGAAATGAGTCCTCCTTTTAGAATATATTTACTGGTGCAACATTATGCAACCATTTGATATGTCACATTTCTGCTAATAACATTTTTTTTTTTTTCACATTATGTTATTTTTTTATATACCGTATTCGACCTAATTACCGCACATACCCCTATAAGCGCACAGTCGAGCAATTTCATAGTCTTCAGATTACAGCCAGTGTACTTTTTGTCTACTTCTTTATAAAGGCATATGTTGTGGGTACCCATTTGAATTGCATCGACTTGTCGATGCAATTCAAATGGGTACCCACAACATACAAGTCGATGCAATTCAAATGGGTACCCACAACATATGCTTTCATATACAAAATCAGATAAAAATCACCTAAACATCATTAAATAAGTACTTTGCTGCTCTTTTTTAATGTGTACCCTAAGTATATATATGCATATTTGATATATGCATATTTTACCACAAATTTTCCCAGTAATTTTGAAAAACCTAAGCGCACAGCGCTGTAATTAGATTGGTATTTGTTCATTATTATTATTATTAATTTTTCCCTAGCAACAATATTCTCTGTATTTTGTGATACTGTCCGCAACTTCTTAAATTTACCGTATTTACTCTAAATATTCGAGCAGACGGGTATAAGCAAACAGTATAGATCCAGATCAAAACGCGGCGTCTGATCAGCGTCTTCACTGCTTGCCAGTCATCCAGCGGGTTTAGACATATCAAAAGGTAGTGAAATTCGCATGTTCGAAGTTGAGAGCAGTTACGATAAGGAATTCTAAAGCTGTCTGAATAGTTTGTTTGTTTGTGTTGAGGTTTTACCGCCTAGTCAACCAAATGGGATCATGTCGAGCGCAGTCAGTTTACCTTATCACATATTTATTGGGCAGGCTTAGTCCTCTAAGCGGTTAACCAGTAGTGTACACATTCTTTCGCTAGAAACTGACAACTGCCCTTCTTGAATCGGCGGGAGGGAGACTTCTTGAATCGGCGGAAGGGAGAGAATGACCGTAAGAAATATTTTAAGATCAAATCATCGCGAAAGAATGTCGCCGACCCGGCGGGGGTCGAACCCACAACCTCCTGATCACCAGTCGGACGCGCATCCAACTGGGCCACTGAGGCCGGTGTCTGAATAGTTAGTAAACACGATAGACCTATGCTTGTATGTGTCAGCATCTATATTTTTGACTGCCAATAAAACACTTGAATACCCTCTAAGCTGTTTAGTTGCTCAAAAATCCATTTTTTATTCATTGCATATATATAATTATTTTTAAATAAAATCCTCACAATTTAGTTTCGATTTACTCCTGACTCCTTTTGCAAGAAGAAACTGTAATCTGGACATCTTATTTCAACCTATTCAGGTTTTAATGACCTGCAAAAAAATCATGTGTATTCTCAGTTTATGTAACTTAACCTGGTTTTCACACACAAAGAGCAATTTGTTAAATTATCCCATTACGAAAACACGGCTATTGAAATATACTGGAAATTTTACCACCAAAAAATGAAAAATTTCACATAAAAATTCTGATATTTTTCATATTTCTGCCCAAAACAAAGATTGTGGGACTCGTTAGAACCGCCTCGACGAGGCGGTTCTAACAAGTACCCACAATCTATGTTTTTTTTAAGCAGAAATAAGAAAAATAATGTATACCCCTGTAAACCCCAGTTTTACTATATAAAAGTGGGGTTTAAGGGGGTCAAAATTATATAGGCGAGTTTTCGTGATGCAAAGTGTGGAAAGTGTTATGTATGTGGATGGGTTGAAGTTTACTCTATTTTAGAGCAACATTGCCATGGGTCATTTTGGGCAACTATTCTCCTTTAACTCCTTGTCTTTCCTATCTTAGAAAACTTACCTGCCATTTTAACAACCATACGGCAGTCTGAATAGCAAATACGAGCAGTTTGAGCATGTTCTAAACTCTTTGCTCAGGCATGTCCATTACAACAGTACGTTCGGCATATTGCTAAGAAGTCACAATGTACCTTTCACAAATAATTACATAAAATAAAAGTAAAAAAAAAGTAAATGTTTCGTCTTAGCCTTTGCTATTCTCTAGACTAATTCAGCAGACGACAAATTGATAATTTTGTCTTGTTTTCATTCATTTTTATTTATTTATTTATTTTTGAAACCAGATTTTGACATTTTATGCAAATTGTCTCCATTGGAGACAATTTGCATGAAATGTCAAAATCTGTTTCAGTGTAGGAAAAATAGGAAAATTATTTTAAAATGTTGTCTGCTGAAATTATTACCCGTAATGTTAAGCGTTAACTACTGTTAATGTTTCAACCCTTTCACAATTATTTCGAAACATTTTAATTTTGAAGTTGTAAACACTTCTAAAGTTGCATTAAATGGCGGTATCGTTTCAAAACAGATTTTATCTGGGTAAAAATTAAGTGGGTATTTACCCTCGAACACAACAATAAACATTCTTACGTGCATAAACTTTACATAGTTTAAAATATCTCTATTTCTTTCTGTTTTATTGCCTTTTACAATGTAAAGGATTTAGGCTTTCACTTGTTTGTGTGAAAATGACATTTATGACCTGTTTACATTTCTGAAGCGCTTAGAACTTTATTTCCAGCAGACGGTATTGTGAAATATACCTAGTTTTCTTATTTATACTAGAAAATAAGGCTTGGCATTTCTTCCAAATAACAATTTGCCTGAAAAGTCAAAACTGATTTTCTGGGAAAATTTAGGGAAGTTTCACTTATCTATCGTTCACTGAATTTGCACAGAGATTGTTAAAAAATTACGAGGGTAGTCCCGAAATATCATACTCAGGTCATAGAAACATTTTAAACGTTTTATGAAGGTCCTGACTGAAATTGTTAGAAAATCAGCTGGACATTGGCATCCATCCCTTTTAAAAATGTGTTACTTTTTTTTTTTCTTCCGCAGATTGGTCGGTGTCTGGTCGGCAATAAAGGAATGTGTTTTCAATTGATGTACGTATCGTTGGTACAAGACTTGAAAGTACTAAAGTGATATCAAATGATATAGCATCACGAAAACACGCCTATATCATTTTGCCCCCCTTTAACCCCATTTTTATATAGGAAAACTGGGGTTTACAGGGGTATACATTATATTTCTTATTTCTGCTCAAAACACAGATTGTGGGTACTCGTTAGAACCGCCTCGTCGAGGCGGTTCTAACGAGTACCCACAATCTATGTTTTGAGCAGAAATATTAAAAGTAGCAGAGATTTTCATCTGAAAACTTTCAGTTTTTTGGAGGTGAAATTTTCTATATATTTGAATAGGCATGTTTTCGTAATGGTTTGCCTTTTTATTTACATCATCATATGCTTTGATTTATTTTACTAACATACAACTGTTGTCTCTTATCTTATCATTCTGTTTCTCATCCTTGTGGATACGTTCTATTTTATTATTCATTTATTTATTCATTTATTTTGAAATGACCAAAAGAACCGAGTTTCGAGAGTTCTCAAAAATGTGTTTGCTTCGCCGCTCTCTTTTGCATTACGAAAACACGCCTATTCAAATATATAGAAAATTTCACCTTCAAAAATTGAAAAATTTCAGACAAAAAACTCAGATATTTTTCATACTTTTGCTCAAAACATAGATTGTGGGTACTCGTTAGAACCGCCTCTCCGAGGCGGTTCTAACGAGTACCTACAATCTATGTTTTGAGCAAAAATAAGAAAAATAATGTATACCCCTGTAAACCCCAGTTTTACTATATTAAAGTGGGGTTTAAGGGGGTCAAAAATATATAGGCATGTTTTCGTGATGTTTTGTAAATAATAAGTTTGTAGAATAAACCTGCCACTGCATCGATCTTTTAATTACAAAAATACTAATTACGATTTTTATTTTATTTTATAATAATTATTTTATTATCAGCTGAAGGCTGAAATTAATGTTACTGTTATCCGGTCACAAGTTAGTAACAAAATAATATTAATAGCATAAATGCGCTAATCTTTGATAGATTCGTTGACTAATTTATATCTTCAGTATGCAATATTATGACTGAATGTAATATAGCTGTCCTTGACGCTTGCATGCTGGGTAAAACTTTAAACAGAGTACAATTTGATTTTTTTTTTTTTTTTTTTTTTTTTTCTAATTTTTTCCCCTCAAAATAGGCTTTGACATTTTATGCTAATTTTTTTCCTAGTTGCATGAAATTTCAAAGCCTATTTTCCAGGAAAAAATAGAAAATATCATAACTTTGTCGTCTGCTGAATTTGGCCAGGGAGGGGTAACGGTTAAGTTGTCCTTAAATATCAATATCACGGTGGCGTCCCCTCCCACAGGCTAATGCACCTGAAGTGTGACAGTTACATTAGTTGCGACATATCTATTAACACATACCTACGCCTTTAGTTGTCCACCTTCATCCCCCGGGGTGATACGAGACGTAACATAAGAAAACATACTTTTTCATATGTGCGCCAAACGAAGACTCGAATCAGACTGTGCATCTGCGCAGTATGATCAGAGTATTCTTTTTCCGCATATTGAAACTTTGCATCCTTGACTATCAAAAAAAAAAAAAAAATGCACCCAGGGAGGATTCTGATCAGCCTGCGCGAATGCGCAAGCTGATCTGAATCTTCGCTGGGCACACATATCCTAAGGTATGTTTTCTGACGTTGGGGTGGGGGAGGGGTTGGGGGATATGTTTATAAGCAGAAACGAGCAGTAAGATTTCTGAACAATCAGCGAAGCCGCACAGTCTAACTAGGATCTCTGCTATTATGTCGATATATGCAAATATATTCACCGATTCTGTAAGTTGACAACAAAGGCACTGATCCGGGAATGTGGATGCACCATCATGTAAACATCCCTATATAATTTTAATTCCCTTAAACCCCACTTTTATATGGTAAAACTGGGGTTTACAGGGGTATGCAGTATTTTTTCTTATTTTTGCTCAAAAACATAGATTGTGGGTACTCGTTAGCCTTGCCGAGGCGGTTCTAACGAGTACCTACAATCTATGTGTTGAGCAGAACTATGAAAAATATCAGAGTTTTTTTTTTATCTGAAAATTTTTATTTTTAGAAGGCGAAATTTTCTATTTAGTCGAATAGGCGTGTTTTCGTAATGCTGGCTGAATGGGGCTGCGCACATTTCACGAAAGTACACTTTCACATGGCACGGCTCATCATTAAAACACAGACAGATCAAAGAAACCAGCCGCAGAGTGGAAAAAGTACCGTACGACAGGTGCGCCCATCAAAACAAATCAGCCCGCGCATCTGCACAGTCTGATCAGAGTCTTCGTTGAAACGGCATCCTTGCCTATCCAAAACGCGCCCAGTGAGGATTCTAATCAGATTGCGCGAATACGCCGGTTGTTCTGAATCTTCGCTGGTTTCACATGTCAGAAGTTACGTTTTCCTGACGTTGCAACCCAAATTGTAGTTGCAGGGTTTTCTTCGTTTCTTACACAGAGAAGATCCAATGCGTAAAAATCCAATTTCCATATTTTTATGTGGCGATATACACGTAAACCTAAGAAAAATATGTATAATTTCTTAAGAATGTATTTAAATTCATAATCCATTCAATTCAATTTAAAGAAAAATCACCTGACGCAACGGTTGCTCCGGTGCACGACCCACTTCACTTAAACTCTTGCATCCCTGAGTTTCTAAAGCGGACTCTTCCGTTCTTGAGTTTGGACATGTCCACGCATGCAAATAGGGGATTCAGTCTAAAATCAAAAACAGAATGGCAAACAATATAGACCCTGATGAGACGGCTCGTATACCGCGCAGTTTGATCAGAGTTTCAGTTGTCCACATGAAGAAAGTTTGCGTCCTTGGCCGATGAGGATTGTTTCTGATGTTGCAGCTGAAATACAAGGTACGGCACGTGCACTGAGATGATAGGTACCTGTCAAATTGATTGATTGTTTTTAAGGAGCAACGAATGTGATTATTTATTAATGTTTTTGTCAAAAACAAACCGTAATACCACTTCATGCAAATTAAGGAAGTATAAATCAAAATTATTACAAGTTCATGCAGCATTTAAATATAAAAAAATATACGATACCGCGATCTGGTCAGGGAATCGCTGTTCCACAAACGCGTGATATTGTGTTGCACGCTTTTCCCACTGCACACTTTGGCTGCGTTCAGAAGTACAAATCAGTGAAAACGATGTCCAGAACGGACCAAAACTTACTTAACCCATTTATGCCGAGTGGACTCAACTACCTGAACTCTTTGGACCGGTAAATTTCCAATAAAATGGGTCTCTGGTCATTTTTACTGCAACGTTGTTTTATAGAAATTCCTGTACTTAAAGCAAACAGTGTAGACCCTGATCAGACGCCGCGTTCTGCGGCGTCTGATCTGGGTTTACACTGTTTGCAAAGGTTGCATTCATGGGACTTTATTAGGCTTAAATGGGTTAAACTCTAGCCGAAGTCCAAGAATACGGATAGAATTCAGTCACTCAATAGTTATTTCCAAAAGCGGGATATAATCTCTATTGTATATTTTGTCGAAAACTGCGAACTTCAGGTCTATCGCAGTTTTTACGGTACACCTTCCCCCATATGGAAACTTTTGGTACTTTCGGTCGATTTTCTCTACAGTTCAGTAAGACTGGGGCCAAACAGAAAATCTCTTGTTCGTACAATACAAAACAATTACTGATTCACGAGTTCGTTTTTACTGGACCCCATACAAATTCAGTCTTATTTAATGATATCACAAAATCGACTTTGTGATATCACAAAGCGGAATTAGTGATATCAAAATAATTAATAATATCCCAAAACAATTTGTGATATCACAAAATCGAGAAAGGGATATCACAGAAGCTATTTTGTGATGTCACAGAAAGGAGATTTATAGTACAACGGCGCATTACACCTGAATGGATACACTAAACCCTCGTTACAACGACAGAATTTGTTCCCAATGATGTTGCCGTTAAAATGAATTTGCTGCTGTAAAGAGTCCTTAAACACAGCAGAATGATATAGAAGAAATAGTTTGTTTTATTCGCGTTTCTTCTCAGAACATATGATTTGGATATTTGTTAGAATCGCCTCATTGAGGCGATTCTAACAAATATCCAAATCATATGTTTCTTGAATTATCAAATACATTATTGTTACATAAAATAGGATTAATTGTCACCTTTTGAGCGAAGGTTTCGTGTGCGTCAAATTATCATTATAATGAATTTTGTCGTTGTATCGAGTGTCGGTATAAAGAGGGTTGACTGTATTAGAACTTCGAAGGACCAAAACCGCTAAGAAGCCATGCTGTCTTATCACGACGTGTGTTCACCGAAAGTAAGTGAAAAGCGAGTATTTGAACCGGACTGTTTCGATGCACAGACTGATGTGGACAGACACTCTTAGAACATAGGTTAGGTTATTATGTGTGTGTGTGTGTGCATGCGTGAGTGTGTGTGTATGTTAGAGTGTGTGGTTTGCGTAGGGTCTCAAATTTTTTTAAGGTATTTTATTGAGGAAGAAAAGAAAACAAACGAACGCGAGCAAATTGCCCGTATCACACAGGCATCTGCCGAATGGGCAACCGCAGTGCATTCTGTTCATCTACACAAGATTTAGCGCTGCTGAATTTATGTCACAAAAGGCCTAGGCTTTGATCAGACAGACCAATTTCGGACTCTATCTTTTGATACGTGTGCCGACCCTTTTCGCTTGGTTAGGACCAAATGATTGAAAAGGTAGCCTGTTTACACTTAGGCTAATGCATCAGATCCATTTGTCAAATATTTTCTTTTTTTAAAAAAGACACTTCGTAGGCCTGGGTTTTATTTGTATAAAACACTTGTCATTTTAATTTTACCTTTTTATATTGAAAACTGACTACTAACTAGTTGAAAGTGGAATGTCAATATTAAATTATATTTTAAGGACACTTTAAACGAATTTTCCAAAGGATTCAGTTTCAACTTTTGAACTGGCATCAAGGTATCAATTGATTCCAGAACTTTGCCAAAATACAGTCAAACCTCAATAGCTCGGACATCTTTGGGACCCAAGAAATTTGTTCGAGATATGGGTAATTCGAGCCACTGAGGGTTAATCATGACGCAAGGTCAGGAAGCAAATGACGATAATTTAGGGATTTGGTTTCGGTCTTCTAGACAATAATGGTATGTTGAGTGTAATCATTACAATTGCATCGAGGAGGCGATTCTAATGAGTACGCACAGCATACAATTTCATGATAAAATAAGAAAATTTCCTTAATTATTTGTTTCCTTGAGCTATCGGAAGAATTTCGTAGGGACTCAAAAATAGTTCGAATTAGCCATAGTAAACGAGCCATCGGTTTTCGAGCTATTGAGATTCGACTGTAGTAGCCTGATTGCTTGGCGCGGTAATGAAGTAAGTCATATCGAGACGATGGAAGACATTACGAAAACACGCCTATTCAAACATATTGACAATTTCACCACCAAAAACTGAAAGTTTTCAGATAAAAATTCTGATATTTTTCATATTTCTGCTCAAAACATAGATCGTGAGTACTCGTTAGAACCGCCTCGCTGAGGCGGTTCTAACGAGTACCCATAATCTATGTTTAGAGCAGAAATGATAAAAATAATGTATATCTCTGTAAACCCCAGTTTTACTACATAAAAGTGGGGTTTAAGGTGTCAAATTATATAGGTATGTTTTTGTGATGGTAATATTGATATGCTCTTGCAGTGAAGCGCCGTACAGGCATGAGCTTAAATCCGCCTCCATAGGAATTCGAACCCGGAACCTCCATTACGAAAACACGCCTATTCAAATATATAGAAAATTTTACCTCCAAAAACATAAAATTTTCAGATAAAAAAATCTGATATTTTTTCATATTTCTGCTTAAAACATAGATTGTGGGTACTCGTTAGAACCGCCTCGCCGATGCGGTTCTAACGAGTACCCACAATCTATGTTTTTGAGCAGAAATAAGAAAACTAATGCTACCCCTGTAAACCCCAGTTTTACTATATAAAAGTGGGGTTTAAGGGGGTCTAAATTATATAGGCATGTTTTCGTAATGGCAATCAGAAGTCGGGAGCGCTAACCAAAAGGCGAGACGGTCCTAAAGAGTACCAATATATGTTTTGAGCAGAAATATGAAAAATATCAGCTTTTTTATCTGAAAACATTCATTTTCTTGGTAGTGAAATTTTAAATATATTTGAATAGGCGTGTTTTCGAAATGAAAGAGACTGGCACTACCACTGAACTTATAGCCTGGCACATGTATTTTTGGGCGGTCAGTGTCACACGATGCAATCGATATTCTGGAGCCTATTTGATAGACATTGTCAATCTACGGAGTTGCATATCATTACGAAAACACGCCTATTCAAAGATATTGAAAATTTTACAACCAAAAAAGGAAAGTTTTCAGATAAAAAATTCTGATACTTTTCATATTTCTGCTTAAAACTAGATTGTGGGTACTCGTTAGAACCGCCTCGGTGAGGTGGTTCTAACGAGTACCCCCAATTCACAATTTATGTTTTTGAGCAAAAAAAAAAAAAAAAAAAAAAAAGAAAGAAAAAAGGAGAAAAATAATGTATACCCCTGTAAACCCCAGTTTTACTGTATAAAAGTGGGGTTTGAGGGGGTCAAAATTATATAGGCATGTTTTCATGATGGAGTCTATTTGATAGGCATTGTCGGTCTACACTGTTGCATATGAAGAGACGTTCTGAAACCGAGACTTCTATTTTCGTTGTTTTGTAAGTTCTTCGTTTCCAAAGTCCACCTTTTAGACTTTTATTTTACTTCACTGCAGCTGCTGTTTAGTGCCGTCCCGGCGTACACACAACGATGATACAACGTCAATTCAACGTCGATTCAACGTATTGACGTTGAATCGACGTTGTTTCAATGTTGTGTGACTGCTTGGGTGTACATGTAGCGGTCGTAAAACGTCTTCCCAGCAAACACACAACGTCACCATAAAGTCGTGACAACGCCGCTGCAACGTCACAACGTTGCAGCGACGTTGTAACGACGTTGTTGTTACGTTGTGTGTTTACTGGGTTCCCGTACTTCATCATAGTGCAGATTATATCTTTATTTTCTTTGAGTTATTGAGCCAATTCTGGTTACTTTCAAAATCGAATACATCTTAAGCCGCTGCTAGGGGCCGTTACGCAGCCTCGCATTGTTGCATATGAAGAGACTTGATAAAACCGAGTTTCCGATTTTCGTTCTTTTGTGTGTTCTTCATTTCCAAGGGCAACCGTTTTTTATGTGACATTTTTTTTTTGTGCGCAAGGCGTAGACCACTTTTTTTTGTGAAATCTAACACTTAGTTATAATACTACAACACTACACGTAAAATAGCATTGAACCAGTCCATGACCTTCCATAAAGTGCTTCCGGAACAATGCCAAATGCATATTGTCTTTAAAACCTCCTAAGTGCACGATTTTGCAAGATCTTTTATTCTCCGCCAGTCTTGCTTTTCCCTCTGGTCTGTACATTTGCATATACTGGAAGACACTTTTTTTTTCATTGAACATGTCTCAAATTTGCTAGTTCTTTTAATGCCTATAGGTGCTGGACAATATATATATATATATATATATATATATATATATATATATATATATATATATATATATATATAATATATATATATATATATAAGGTATGTCACACTGTTCATCATATACTTCAAGCACTTGTGACACTTTGTGTCATGATTATAAAAACGTTTTGTAATTAACATCTGATTAACATAATTAACATATTAACAAACCCGGCCTTTCAGTTTAATTGTGTCATGACGATCTGATATGGATTTAGGTCACAGTATTGTCCTTTACGGTAATAAACAAACCTTTTAAATATAGATTTATATTACATATATGATGGTGTATGTTTGGATTTTAGTAACTATCAACCGTATTATAATATTTTTGAACGCCAGTGGTTAAGGCTACAAGTGGACAAGGTAACGTGCATATTGCATTCACAACATTCGCATACGATGTATGCACAGGACTGCCGCATCATGCACATACACTGCATGTACAGTGCTATCACATGTTTGTGTGTACACACTTAATGCACAGTGCAGCTACAACACGCCCATACACAATGCATGTATGCGCAGTTCAACCACAACACCCTCATACAAGATAATGGAAAAAAAAGTTAAATGCGTATTTCGCTACCGTACCAGCCCGAAACCCGGTACTGTTGCACTTTTGTACGACTATTTTTCTGAAATGAAATTTGTCAAAACTTACATGCTCAAACACGACATGCACAGTGCAGTCACAACTCTTTCATACACAGTGCAGCCAAACCACGCTTATACACAATATACACAGTGCAGTCGCATCACATTGTTACAATATATGCACGGTGCAGCCATTATACGCTGATATACAGTACTAACATTGCAGGCACGATAAACATATACAAAATATGTGGAAAAATATGCACAGGACAGTGACAAACACTCAGGCACTATATGCACAGTGTAGCCACAACTCGATCATATTCTTTATGCACAGTGCATTCATAACAAGCTGATTCACAGTATGAACATTGGAGGCACAACATACTAATACTTAATAGGCACGATACAGCAACAACATACTCATACACTATTTGCATAATGCAGCCACAGCTCGATCATATTCTTTATGCAGAGTGCAATCATTACAAGCTAATTCACAGTATACACATTGGACCAACATACACATAGACACTATGCACAGTACTGCAAAAACACACAAATACACTGTGCACAGCGATGCAAAAACACGCACATACGCCTATGCACAGTGCTGCAACAGCACACATACACACTATGCACAGCGCTGCAATAACACGTACATACACACTTGGCACAGCACATATAGACTATGAACAGGGCTGCAACACGCACATATACACTATGAATAGTGTTGCAACAATACGCATACACACTATCCACAGTGTTATAACAACACACATATACGCACTATGAACAGTGCTGCAACAACACTCACATACACACTATGAAAAGTGCTGCAACAACACACATACAAACTATGCACAGAGCTGGAACAACATACACGTACACACTATGCACAGGCTGCAACAACACACTCGTTCAGACCATCCACAGTGCTGCAACAACATGCACATACACACTATGAACAGGATGCAACAACACACACATATATATATTATGCTCAGTGCTTCAACACCACACACATACACACTATGAACAACACTGCAACAACACACACATGCACACTATGAGTAATGCTGCAACAACACACACGTATACATTACGAACAGTGCTGCAACAACACATAAGCATACTATGCACAGTGCCACAACAACATAAACATACACATTATGCACAGTGCTGAAACAACACAAATATAACACTATGCATTGTGATGCAACAACAAACTCATATGCAATATGCTCAGTGCTGCCACAACACACTCGTTCACTTTATGCACATGCCAGTGCTGCAACAACATATACACATTATGAATAGTGCTGCAACACACATACACTATGCCCAGTGCTGCAATAACACACTCATACACACTATGTACATTGCTGCAACAATACACACCGTGGATAGCGCTGCAACAAAACACACATACACGCTATGCGCAGTGATGCAACAACACATATACACATTATGACCAGTACTGCAACAATACACATACACATTATGCACAGTGCTAAACAACACACACATACGTACCATGCACAGTGCTGCAAAACCACACACATACACAATATGCACTGTGCTGCAACAACAAACTCATATGCAATATTCTCGGTGCTGCAACAACATACTAGTTCACACTATGTACAGTGCTGAAACAACACACACATACACATTATAAACAGTGCCGCAACAACACATGTACACTATAAACAGTGCTGCAATAACACATACACACTATGCACAGTGCTGCAAAAACACACACAAGCACACTGTGCACAATGCTGCAACAAGACATACATACACACTATGCACAGTACTGCAACAACACACACATCCATACTATGAACAGTGCTGTAAAAACACATACTCTATGCATATTACTGCAATAACACACACATACACACTATGCACGGTGCTGCCATAATTCCTGTCGGGTTGATAAGGGTCCGATGTATATTCAAAAATGTATATGAAACATGTATATGATACCTGTCGGACCGATAACGGTCCGATATAGACTTGAGTAGACTGATATTTGGGTATTTTGGACAATAAAACGTGATCATCCGTTAATCCTTAAAGCGCCAAGAAAAACGGCATTAAAAATGACTTCTGTTTATGTCGTCTGCTGAATATTCTTGCAAACTTTTCAAACCTATTTTTGCGTACAGGCAGACAGTGTGGACCCAGATCAAGGAGCAGTCTGATCTGGGTCCACACTGTTTGCAAAAATGACTTTTAAAATCACAAGCAGATGACAAAGCAGACGACACTTGTTATGACTGGCGCTTTAAGAGTTAAAACTATCACATGTATATGCAAAGATTTAATGGAACTATTCAGTATGACGTCAACTTCGGGGGCGGATCCAGTATGATTTCTAAGGGGATTCGATTTGATAAAATTACCGTACTTACACGACGTATTCGGAAAGAAAGACCTGAGCTAAAAGTGAAGACCCAGATCAGACGCCACAGAACGCGAAGTCTGATCAAAATCTACCCGGTTTGCCACCCGCTCAGCAATTTTACGTACATTCAGGTAGTAAAATCAATTGTTCAAGAAAAGTATAATCTAAAGAGTAAGGGATGGGGTGGGGCGGGGGGGGGGGGGTTGAATATTTATGATAAACATGGCATCCCAAATTTATGAAATTCATCCACAATTCCCATCTGAATCCGCCCCTGACATTGCTGTCAGCATACTACCAAACCCCGCTCCCTTAGATAAAATCAGTAACCTGCAAACACTTTAAAGGATTTTAATAAATTACGACATGTACTGATGACATAGGCTTTTTGACAAGAATAATGAAATTGAAATTCTTAAAATATTTCATATATTAGGTGTATTCATTCGCATCTGTATCTATTCAAGTAAAATTACTTCATATCATATTACCGGAACTTCTTTTTTTTGTCTTTTTTTTTGCACCCCTATATGTACTTTTCTGTATGTACTACTCTCTTTATACAGTAAGACACGATAAGACAAATATACAATGTAGCAATATAGATATTGTAATTATCCTAAAAATGGGACAGGCAGGCATAAGCAAACAATGTAGACCCAGATCAGACGCCGCAGAACGCGGCGTCTGATCAGGGTCTACACTGTTTCTCACTCATCAAGCAGTTTTAGACACTCCAGTAGGTAATAAAATTGACTTGTCAATCATTTAAGACAAGTATGGCATATAGTTATGGTGTTCAAATATTCAGGGTAAATGCGGTAATCTCATCTATACACCTGCGGTACTTGACATAGGAACAGGTGCGTGAAAAGAGAAGACAGACATTGCTTGCGCCTTGGCAATCGTCCATCACTTGCGAATATCTAGGACCCAGACCAGGGTCTAAACGGCTAAACATAGGCTAAGTTGGGTCTGATGTTTGGTGTATAACTGGTACATGACTGAAAGTCTGTGTTTGTAACGATTGATTGATTGATTTGAAGTTTTTCGACCCAATCAACCCATTAGGGTCATATCGAGCCGGTCACTTAACCTAAGCACACTTTTCCTGGACAGGCAGTTAACTACTCTCTTGCACAGAGATTTGCTAACTCATTTTTTTTTTCGTAATTGAAACGCAGTGGAAATTGTAAGCGCTGATAGTTGAGCGTAGCAGTTAACCAGTGTTTTCTTGATAGCGGAAAATATTTCATGATCAATCTCAACGAAAGAATGTTGCCGGGCCTGGCGGGGATTGACTCCGCAACCTCCTGATCACCAGTCGGACGCGAATCCGACTGAGTCACGGAGGTTAGCGTATTTGTAACAAAGATTAACGATCAAGTCTAAACTACATACATATACTGATGTACACTGACTCATCTACAGTTGACTCTCGCTATCTCGAACTCGCTTATCTCGAAGTAAAAATTTGGTCCCTGCTTAAACATGAAAATCTAACAACGGGTAAAAAATATATAAGGAGAAATTTCTCCTCCTTTCCACAATTTTTTTTTTGAATATATCTCTAACTTCAGGAGTCAAATTACACATATATTGGTTAAATGTGGTTTATATATATTGGTTAACTGTCGAATTAGTTTTTCCTCAGTTCTGCAAATCTGATATGTCGAAGTACGGATATCTCCAAGTATTTCAGACAGTCCCTTGGAATTCGAGATAACGAGAGTCGACTGTATTCAATATGGGAATTGCTGTTTTGAGATTTAATGGCCCTGTTTGCAGTATTCAGTCGTGTCGCGCCGTCTCCCTGAGGTGAGAAAGAATGGAATAAATGGGAAAAAAGAACAAGTTACTGAACTTGCTTCTAATAAAGCAAGAACCTTATTGCCAAAAGCAAATGATGACACTCACTGAGGAAACTTGCCCGCCCACTCTACATGTCTTATCATAGTGTTAACTTTTTGTTAAAATTTGACCACAAATAATATGCCGTGCAAAACAACTAAAAACAATTGTATACCCTCATAGTCGGGCCGGCATCAGTGGCTCAATTGGATGCAACGCCCGACTGAAGACCAGGAGGTCGCGGGTTCAACCCCGCCGAGGTCGGCAACATAGTTTCGTGGAGATTGATCATGAAATAGTTTCTACAGCCATTCTCTCCCTTCCGCTGATTCAAGAAGGGCAGTTGTCAGTTTCTGGCGAAAGAATGTGCACAATATTGGTTTTAACCGCTTAGAGGACTAAGCCTGCCCAGTAAACTTGTGGTTAGGTAAACTAACCGCGCTCGACATGACCCCATTGGGTTGACTGGGCTGTAAAACCTCAACACAAACAAACAAACAAACAAACAAACAAATACCCTCATAGTCAAGGCAGTGTAGGTGCACCTACCAAAATACAAATATACAGTCAACCCTCTTTATACCGACACTCGATACAACGACAAAATTCGTTATAATGACAATTTGAATGTCGCTCAAGAGGTGATAGTTAATGAGAAATTATGCAAGAATATTGCAATAAAATTTCAAGCAACATATGTTTTGGATATTTGTTAGAATTGCCTCACTAAGCCTGCCTAGAAAAAAAAAATATTAGGTAAACTGACTGGCTCGACATGACCCTAAAGGGTTGGCAGGGCCATAACACCTCAATTCAATCAATCAATCAATGCCATAGGGCTCCATTTCTTGAGCAGTGGATCATACAGGTTAGAACATTGATATCGCAGAATGTTCGTGTGCATCTCCACTGTGGTCTTCGGTGCAACAAACAACCCAATATACACACACACGCACACAAAAAAAAAAGATAAAAAAAAAAAAAATAATAAAATAATAATAAAAAATAAAAATAAAAATAAAATAAAACAAACAAGGTGACATACACAAATTTTGTTGCTCCTCAAGTCATGTAAAAAAAAAAAAAAAAAAAAAAAAAAAAAAAATATGGGGACACCAAGCGAAATAGTATTTTCTCATATATGCAAACAGCATTGGTCCCGATGACCTTGTACATTCATGCTATCCGCTCGGGTCTAAGCCGTAAGTTACAAACAGTGTCTGCAGCTGGGAACAAAAAATGTTGTTTGCGAGGCGCACAGACTGCTCTGACTGCACTGAAACGCAATCTTTCCCGATACTGTGCATATTCCGTAGACCAGAAGGCCCATTTTCTCTTGGTTACACTTGCACTTCCACATTCTTGTATATTGTTACAAATCACTGTATTATCTTTCAGATGAGTGTGTCCTTAGAGCCATAGCTCAGCAAACACCTACAAAATATTTTACAAAACAAAACAAAACAATAAATAAATAAATAAATAAATAAATAAAAAATAAAATAAACTTTATTTACTTCGATTATACAGGCAGCTCAGCGGACTTATGGACGCGTTCTTTAGGGTACGCATGTTGGCGTTTCGTGGTAATGAACCGCACAATAATTTCATTCTTGAAGTTCTTATCAGAACCGCAGCAGACGGCTTTTCTTTGTCTTTTTCAGAGAAAGAAGGCTTGGAATGTCTTTTGAATCATCTGCCTAGCCAAGTCTTATTTTCTCTGAAAAAAAAAAAAAAAAAAAAGAAAATAGAATATCATCTGCTACAAGGTTTAATGATCTCATTAAACCCTGTAGCAGTTGACATTCTATTTTCCTTCTTTTTTTATTCTTATTTATTTATTTATTTATTTATTTATTTATTTTTTTTAGTTTTCAACCCGTTTATGCCAAGTGCACTCTTCTACCTTAAGTCTTTGTACCTGTCCATTTCCTTTAGAAGGCGTGTCTTGTTAATTTGTTTTAGTACCATGTTTTGTAGAAATTCCCGTATTTCATGCAAACCGTATAGACCCTGATCAGACGCCGCGTTCTGCGGCGTCTGATCAGGGTCTACACTGTTTGTCAATTTCCCTTTTATGGGACGCTAGGCTTAAATGGGTTCAGTGTTCGCGTATCTTTGATATTCCTTATTTCTGATAGAGAAACGCTTTTCATTCGTGTAAAAGGTTTACAGTAGACGACTGCAGCGATTGAGCGCTTATGAGACGGAGTTCCTGACCAGACTGGGTGGATAGACAGTCTCGCTAAGAAAGGTACAGTACTGGCTGTTTTAAAACTGGAATACAATGCAACATGTAGTTCTTAACCTATGTATGCCTAGCGTCCCATAAAAGCAATATTGACATACAATGTAGACCAAGATCAGACGCTGCAGAACATGCAGTCTAATCAGCATCTACGCTGTTTGCATAAATTACAGGAATTTCTACAAAACATGGTAACAAAACATAAACCAGACACCTTTCTATTTGAAATGGACCGGCCCAAAGAGTTAAGGTAAAAGAGTCCACTTGGAATAAATCGGTTAATCTTGTAATCGAGGAACTTGAATGATTATGGGGAATTAATACACTTTCAGGGGATATTACTCTGTTTGATTGTTACTGTACCCTTCTGAAAAGAGGTCTACTTTAAAAGGTAAAACTTTGCTCCCATGAGGAGCAAATTCATACGTTTTAGATTAGACGTTTGATTCACCAGCGCAGACCCTTTTTCAGAAGTGACTTGCTGTACAGAAAGCCAATCGGAAGTAAAACAGTAGTCTCCCTTGCAAAATGGCGGAAATCATAACACTTGTCTACCCAGTTCCCTTAAATCAAGAATGTATGCGTATATGTAGACAACTAAGTCCATATTCCCATTACGAAAACATGCTTTTTCAAATGTTCTGAAAATTTTATCACCAAAAAATGAAAAATTTCAGATAGAAAGTTCTGATATTTTTCATATTTCTGCTCAAAACATAGATTGTGGGTACTCGTTAGAACCGTCTCGACGAGGTGGTTCTAATGAGTACCCACAATCTATGTTTTTGAGCAGAAATAAGTAAACATAATGTATACTCCTGTAAACCCCAGTTTTACTATATAAAAATGGGGGTTGAGGGGGTCGAAATTATATAGGCATGTTTTCGTGATGATTACAAACCTAATAGTAATGTGTCTTCGACAAATTAGTTTCGGTGTCCGGCATGAAATTATTTTCGTTGTAATGAGGTTAATCTTCGTAATAAAATAACCCTGGTTGTAATTTGTTTATTTGTAATTAATTTATAAATCCAGCAAAAACATTCGTGATATTTTAATTTTCACTTTGTTGAGCGCTTATTATCCTACGATCGGTTGAACCCGGATGCGATGTAATGTGACCTCAACAGGTTTCTAGCCAACCAAATTATTCTAAAATAATAGAATTTCGGACAATCGTAAGTGTTAACGTATTATGACATTAAGGTAAATAGATACATCTGATTGTTATGTCCATTTTGTTTACAAGGGCGGCGTGGGTGTGGTGGGGGGTGGGGGGGGGGGGGAGCAACTTTTTAGACTTCCTGTCTGTTTCATCACACCAACCCCCTTCTAAAAGAGGGGTTTTTTCTGAATCCCAGTTGAAATATGTTCAGGTTGATATGTATTGTATCTGTATTTATAAATAAAATACAGTCGACTCTCGTTATCTCGAACTCGCTTATCTCGAATAACCGCTTATCTCGAAGTGATAATCTGGTCCCTGTTTTAACACAGAGGTCTACCAACAGTCAATAAAATATTGTGAAAAAGAGAAGAAATTGCTCCTTAGGAGCAATTTCTCCTCTTTTCCACAATATTTTCAATATATCTCTAACTTAGGAGTCAAATTACGTATTTATTCTGTTAAAGGTGGTTGTTCGATTAATTGTTTTTTCCTCAGTTCCGTAAATCTGATATGTCGAACTACGGATATCTCGAAGTGTTTCATAGGGTCCCTTGGAGTTCGAGATAACGAGAGTCGACTGTATGTTTAAACTAAAAGAGGTCTACTCTGAAAGGAAAAAACAATTGCTCTCATTGGGAGCAAAGTCTTTTCTTTCAGAATAGGCCCCTGTTTAGAAAGGAGACAAAAGCAATATTGAAAGAGTTACCTCCCTTGAGACTGTAACTTTTCTCCTTAAACCAAATTTGCAATGTAATTATAACCCTTGGTTACACCAACGTATAAGTGCGTAAGTAAACGCAGTTTATTGTTAAAGTTGTGTAATGTATTTATTGCAAATGAAAAGATTCCAAAGAAAACATTTTCGTACACGGAATTACATTGTTACGCGTAATTATGTAATATGGTGCTAACTGTGGTAATTTCGGTCTGTTTGAACTGGTAAAATTAGCCTTCTCAGTATATCCAGTATATTATGGCGAACGCTTAAAGAAAAAGTAGTCCGTTCTATTGTCCCATGACCTGAAAAGGAGGGACAAGACTGACTTTTTAATGGCCTTTTCAGCGTGGACGCTGTTGTCAAATATAATCAGGTTTCAATTTGTATGATCCACACAGTTTGGTCATTCTATACAGTTTGGGGAAAGACCTGAACAGGACGCGTTCGGTGCATAAACTGCATTCGCGCAGTCTGATCTGAATCTTCACTGTGCACACTTTGGACAGCCAAGGATATAGTTTCTTACGGTGCAGAAAACGAAGACACTAATCAGACTGTGCAGATGCGCAGGCTGATTTGAGTCTTTCGGTGGCTCACTTGTCAGAAAATATATTATCTCACTATGTGACTCAGAGCGAACTATGCGTTTGCTCTTCAGAACACATCTAAATTGTCATACGTTTACACAGGCCAGATTCGATTCATCCTCGTATAATATGCCTCAAACACGTGTTACATTGTAATTGTGAGGACAAATATTTTTTGTGTATATATATGTAAAATTTGCTAAACTTTCCGTCATTCATGTAGTTATGTTTTTCACAAGTTAGATTGATTTTTTTTTTTGTCCGAGCCACTCTCATACCAATATACGAGTATGTTATGTTATGTAATAGTCGTATGTTATGTTATATTCATATGTGGTGTTATGTTATGTTATGTTATGTTATGTTATGTCAACGGTACAGAACGATGTCAGCAAGCGAACCATTCAGAAGTTGGGGGATCCTTTGAAATACAGAACAAATCATCACGAAAACATACCTATTTTTGACCCCCTTAAACCCCCCTTTTATATAGTAACACTGGGGTTTACAGGGGTTTACCTTATTTTTCTTATTTCTGCTCAAAAACATAGGTTGTGGGTACTCGTTAGAACCGCCTCGCCGAGGCGGTTCAAACGAGCGCCCACAATCTATGTTTTGAGCAGAAATATGAAAAAATATCGGAATTTTTATCTGAAAACTTTCATTTTTTGGTAAATAATTTTTTCAATATATTTGAATAGGCGTGGTTTCGTTATGCAAAATAAGAAAATAGCAGACTAGTTTTAGTGGGTCTGTTCGTGAGGAATGATGATGTGCAACGCCAGCTTTGAACAGAATTCTTTTTTTTTTTTTTTTACACATATGAGCCGCAACATGACAAAAACAACAAAAATGACTGTGTGCCCAGAGAAAACGCTGATATCAGCCTAGTCTCATCAGAGTCTTCGCTGTCCGCATGAACAAACCTGTGTCCTTAGCTATCCACTAAGCGCACAGCGAAGACTCTAATCAGACTAGCCGGATGCCCAGGTACATAAAAAATGAGTAGCTTAGGACACAAGGTTTCTTCATTAGGAAGCGTAGACTGGTCAGACTAGGGGGATGCCCAGGCTGATTTGAGTCTTCGCTTGGTGCACAGTTGGTTTTGTCATTTACAATGTAGCAGCTCATATAATGTACTGTATGAAGCCGAACAACCTGATAAGGACCTTTGCTATGCATCCACATATTCTACAGTATGGAAATGTTTTTGTTGCTTTTTATTATTACGTCTGTGATTTTGTTTATATATACAGTTCTTATCTGCATGAATTGTGATACTGGTTGCTCTACAATTGTTTGTCGAAGTACAAGCCCTACTGGGCTTATGTTGTATCCCAGTCAGCATTCTACGTAAATCTATATCGGGCCGTCATCGGCCCGTCAGGGTAGCTGACGGGCCGATGACGGCCCGATGTAGATTTACGTAGAATGCTAGCTGGGATGTTATCTTATAGTCGACAGAAATAAACATTCTATGTCTACGTCTTTTATGTCTAAGGGTGTTGTGCTCTATGCGCAGTCTGTTCTGGGATTTCGCTCTCCGCATATGCCCTGGAGTACCATTTTCACATTGACTTAATTTCAATAGATTTAAACATATTGTCAAGTAAATCCGGTTCTCTTAACGCCAAAGCAGCTACCACAAAACGAGAACGGGTTTTAAACTATGAATAGCGCGATATTCTCAAAGACACAAGTTTTGTTAAATGGACTAAATATTGATATCCGTGACGATATAAGGATTTCGTATGCCTCCAACTTAGAAAAAAGGTTCGCCCGTCCGTTTATCCCGTTTTCTTTCAGCAAGGTCTCTCGATTACTTTTTTAGCAAGGACCTTGAAACTGTGAGCTCCCAAAACTAATTAAACATTTTTTGTTGTTGTTGTTTGTTTTGTTTTTTTTTGAAACCAAAAAAAAAAAAAAAAACCAAAAAAAAAAAAAAAAAAAAAAAAAAAAAAATGTTTAATTAGTTTTGGGAGAGTTATGCCCCTTATTTCACTTTTGCATTTTGTAGAGACAAGCATATAGTTAGGGACATAGTGTTTTATAAATACATTTCTAGTTACAAACGAATTGAGCGTGACTATAATGTTAGAGCATAAATGTTACGAGCGGTCAAAACATGCTCGGCAACATGCAGCGAAAAACAACCACAATTTATTGTATGCAAGCAGTTGATATTTAGATCAGCCTGTTACTCAATACAGACGTCGAGGTGACCTATTTGAATAGATCTAAAATCAGAAGAGGTGATCCAACAATCGGGTTTAAACAGTACAATCCAAGCCCAAGAACCATGTCTTAAGACAAAGGACTGCATCAACGACGCCAACGAATCCCAGCGGGCACATGACGATTATACAACATCGCATTAACCTCGATGCAACGTTTTGACATTGCATCGACGCAGATGCGACGTTTTATAAACGGCATGTTGGTCCTGCAGGTACATATCGTTTATACAACGTCGCATTAATGTCGACGTTAATGCAACATTGTATAAACGGCATGTGCCGGCAGGATTCACGTCATATGAATCCTGCTTGTACATGACGTATATACAACATCGCATTAATGTCGCATTAACGTCAACATTACGCATTAATGTCGCATTAATGTCGACGTTAATGCGACGTTGTATAAACGGCATTTGCCCGCTGGGCTTGCGCAAGTAAATATAGGATACCCAGGAAAGGACACAATCATGGAACTCAGCCCTTCCAAGGCACCGAAAAAGGGTTAAATGACATAAAACGACATCATAAATTGGCACTTTATTGACAACAGAACGCACGAATTTGACTGTCATGAAACCTTCAGTTAGTCACAAATTATGTAAGAATATCGCTATTGTATTTAATACTTTTAAGAAACATGTGTTTTGGATATTTGTTAGAATCGCCTCAGTGAGGCGATTCTAACAAATATCCAAAACATATGTTCTATTAGGAAATAAGAACAAAACAAGACCTTTCTTACATATCAGTCTGCTCTAAAGTATTCTGCACAACAGCAAATTCATTTTAATGGCATCGTCTTTGGGAACAAATGCTATCGTTGTAAGGAAGGTTCCCTGTACTGCCTTGGAACGGGAACAGCGCAGCTGTTGAGGGGCTTAAAGATCACGAACTGCTAAATTTTATAGAGTACCGGGTTGGCTCTATACGAATACAGTTCAATATTAAATATTTCATGCTTTGCCTTTTTCTAAAGTGTTTTCTTTTGCCTGCAATGATGCCAGAATTAGTCAAAATCTAACAAGGCAAGTTTGAAGTAGATACAGTGAACCCTGGTTACAACGACAGCATTTGTTCCCAAAGACGTTGTTCATTACGGAAACACGCCAATTCAAATATATTGAGAATTTTATCACTAGAAAATGAAAACTTTCAGATGTAAAATTCTGGTAGTTTCATATTTCTGCTTAAAAAGTAGATTGTCGGTACTTGTTAGAACCGCCTCGCCAAGGCGGTTCTAACGAGTACCCACAATCTATGTTTTTGAGCAGAAATAAGAAAATTAATGTATACCCCTGTAAACCCAAGTTTTACTGTATAAAAACGGGGTTTAAGGGGCTCAAAACTATATAGTATATTTCCGTGATGTATTAGAATGAATTTACTGTTGTACAGAATACTTAACCCTTGTCCTGCTGAACCCTGATATACCCTGCCTTTGCAAACAGTGTAGATCCAGATCAGTTGGCTTCTGAAGAAGCCAATTGATCTGGATCTGCCATTAAGTATGTGAATTTATATCAAAAATTTGTATCAAGTAATCTGATTGGCTGAAAATTAGAAATGGGCGTGGTATCTTAATTTATTCAGCAGGACAAGGGTTAGTGAGCAGATTGATATGTAGAGCATTTGAGTGTAGAACATGTGCAAAAATGTATTAAAAGACATAAGGAAAATCAATAGTAGTCTGTAGCCCTAAACCTGGCTTTGTTGGCGACAATCCTCGCCCTTAATCCTGATAGTCTAATCAGGGCCTATCCTGACAACTTAAAGGATTTCGGGATACAGTAGAATTATACCACGAACCGAGAAGATTGTGTGTTGTTCTCTATGCCGCTCCGTTTCTGCTACAATACAGAATGACCCTGTTCTCACGGGAGCTGTATTATTACATTACTTTTAAAACGATCACTTTTGTTGTCTGTCGTTTAATGTGATTTACTTTTTTTACCAAAACATAAAAGTCAAAAAGATATTTATTTACGATTAAATAGTATAATGATAATCCTATTTACAAACAGCTTAATTTAAAAGATTTCCAACAGTAGCTTTAGGGGCAGATTTAGGCTTATTTAGTGGCAGGGAACGGGTAAAAACTTCTTTGGGGTGGAGCCGATTTGATTAAATCACCGTACATCTGCTCAGAGTTCGGATAGGCAGACCTGAGCCAGTAGTTAAGACCCAGATCAGGTCCGGGGCTACACTGTTTGCCACTCGTCCAGCAATTAAAGACACATTCACAAGTAGTGAAATTGAATTGTAGAAATTTTAGGAGAAGACTAAGCCTCTTTATAACGACATTCGATACAACAACAAAATTCGTTATAATAATTATTTGACTGGCACAAAACCTTCTCTCGACTGAAATTGTATGTGCGGGCAATTTATTTAATACTTCAAGAAACATGTGTTTTGGATATTTGTTAGAATCGCCTTAGTGAGGCGATTCTAACAAATATCCAAAAACACATGACAGTGTTCTATGAGGAAAAAAGAATAAAACAGTCTTTTTCATTACGAGAACACGCCTATTCAAATATACTTAAAATTTTACCACCAAAAAAATAAAATGTTCAGATAAAAAATTCTGATATTTTTCATATTTCTGCTCGAAACATAGATTGTGTGTACTCTTTAGAACCGCCTCGCCGATGCGGTTCTAACGAGTGCCCACAATCTATGTTTTTGAGCAGAAATAAGAAAAATAATGTATACCCCTGTAAACCCCAGTTTTACTGTGTAAAAGTGGGGTTTAAGGGGGTCAAAATTATATAGGTATGTTTTCGTAATGGACATATCATTCTACTCATTAAGGATTCTTTTCAACAGCAAAATCATTTTGATGTCAACTCGTTGGGGGCAAATGTTGTTGAAACGACGGTTCACTGTATAAGGTAAATAGTAAGATGTACGGTGAGCCCTCGTTACAACACAGCATTTATTCCCAAAGATATTGCCATTAAAATGAATTTGCTGTTGTAAAGAATTCTTAATGAGCAGAATGATATGCAACAAATGCCATGTTTATTGTTATTTCTTCATAGAACGTATGATTTGCTTTGGTGATGCGATTCTAACAAATATTCAAAAGATAAATTTCTTGACGAATTGAGTAACAATGTTCCTGCACAATTTCTGATTGACTCCCCCCCACCCCACCCAAACCCCCCGCCAACCCACCCAAACCCCCCGCCAACCCCTCCCCCTAGAGAAAGTGTTTTCGTGTTAGTCAAATTGTCAGTATAACGTATTTTGTCGTTGTATTGAGTGTTGGTATAATGAGGGTTGAATGTATGAATATTTAGGGTAGCTATGATATCCAATTTTTTTTTCACATTTATCCAAAATTTCCTTGTACGAATGAAATTTTAAGAGAACTATATATCTGGTAGATTTTGCGTCATTTTTTTGACATGGGAGACGTATACTATGACGTCCCGTTTGTTCTTGCATGCCAAACCCCTCCTGAATTTGCTCACAATAAGAGAAAATTCTTTCCTACTACGGTAGACCCCTTTTCAGAAGGGAGACAAAACAATTTTGAATAAGTTACCGCCCCTGAAAGTTTATGCAGGCCCCTGAAGTTAAAGCGGGGTTCGACAGAAACTCTCCCACCCACCCCGCCAACCCCCCCCTGGATCCGCCTCTGGCTTTTTCCAGTGTGTTGGTGTTAAACAAGGTGCAATATTATATCATTTATTTTTCTGTCGTAATACGGAATTATTACAATGCAAGGTTATGGTTCTTTACTTACAGCTTTTCACGCAAGACATGAAGGAATTCAGTGCAAGAATAGCCAAGCGTAAAATGAAAGTATGCAAGAAGGATTGCCTGCAATTATTTTGCTATGTTAAATATAATCCCCTTATCGTTTAAGCTAAGAAGCATAAATACTATTTAACTTTTACCTTTCTATGAACAAATTCAGCGGATGACAAATCGAATATATGTTTATTTTACTCAGAAAATAGACTTTGACATTTCATGCAAATTGTCTCCTTAGGAGACAATTTGCATGAAATATCAAAGTCTGTTTTCTGTGAAAAATAAGAAAATATTTCAAAATGTTGTTTGCTGTATTGTTTTTTTGTTTTTTTTTTACCCAGCACGCTAAGCGTTAATACCATTAGAATGATTCGGTAAACATGCAGTTACATTTCACTAAATAGATTGCTTACCACTGAGTGGTTTAATCTGTCATTGAATTGATTACACCATTATAAAATCGTTGACGTTGTAATTACTTTGTTTGTGCATATTGTTTACTTCTGTACATTTGTGAGATGTCAATAAGATACGAGATCGAATTAATTTTGTTTCCTGCTATTTTTTAAATGGCAATTATTCCAGTTTTTTTAGTTGTTTCAAACTCTGAAATTTACTGAGTAATGATCTATTGCCCACATTTTATTTTTTTTTTTATGTCGAAATATAAACTCCAATACCGGTTATAAATACAATGCAAAGGCAAAGCGTAATTAGGCATATGCGTAACAATATGCGTAAACATGCGTACGAAAAATAACGTCTTTTGCAATAAAAAAAAAAAAAAAAAGATCAACAATAATAAAATGCTTTTCATGGAAATACTTTTATCGATTCCGAAGTAAGGGCTACCCTTGGGAGGTAGCATTTTCTTTCCTTTAAGAGTAGACCCTGTTTTGGAAGCGATACTCGATTTTTTTTCTTCAAGATGTTTCCTTGATGAGCGTAGCCCCTATTTGGGAAGGGATAGTAAGAAGTTTTTTTTTCTTTTCAACATTACATATTCATTGTGAAAACATGCATTACGAAAACATGCCTAATCAAATATACTGAAAATTTTACCACCAAAAGATGAAAATTTTCAGATAAAAAATTCAAATATTTTTCATATTTCTGCTAAAAATATAGATTGTGGTCACGTTAGAACCGCCTCGACGTGGCGGTTCTAACGAGAACCCACAACCTATGTTTTGAGCAGAAATAAGAAAAATAGTGTATACCCCTGTAAACCGCAGTTTTACTATATAAAAATGGAGTTTAAAGGGGTCAAACTTGTATAGGCATGTTTTCGTGAAATATATTGTAAATTTTACCACCAAAAACTGAAAATTTTCAGATAAAAAAAAATCTGATATTTTTTCATATTTCTGCTCAAAACCTAGATTGCGGTATTCGTTAGATACGTCTCGTTGAGGCAATTCTATAGAGTACCCACAATCTATGTTTTTGAGCAGAAATAAGAAAAATAATGTATACCCCTGTAAACCCCAGTTTTACTATACTAAAGGGGTGGGGGGGGGGGGGGGCTGGGCGGGGTTTAAATGTGTCAAAATTATATATAAGTATGTTTTCGTGATGGTTTTGTTATTTTCCTTATTTCTACACGAAAACATATTTTGCATACTCATTAGAAGCGCCTCGTCAATGCGCTTCTAATGAATATGCATAACATAAGGGGTTTGTGATCAATTAAGAAAAAGGGACATATAATTACATGATACTTTCTTTTCTGGAGCTGTGAATTGTCGCGATCAGACCTGAGCGCACCACTGATGAAATACATGCACACCCTGTTGTTATAATCTTAACCATCACGAAAACATGCCTATATAAATTTGACTTCCTTAAACCCCACTTTTATATAGTAAAACTGGGGTTTATAGGGGTATAGATTATTTTTCTCATTACGAAAACACGCCTATTCAAATATATAGAAAATTTTACCTCCAAAAACTGAAAATTTTCAGATAAAAAACTCTAATATTTTTCATATTTCTGCTCAAAACATAGATTGTAGGTACTCGTTAGAACCGCCTCGGCAAGGCGGTTCTTACGAGTACCAACAATTTATGTTTTTGAGCAGAAATAAGAAATATAATGTATATCCCTGTAAACCCCAGTTTAACTAGATAAAAGTGGGGTTTAAGGGGGTCATAATTATATAGGTATGTTTTCGTGATGTATTTCTGCTCAAAAACATAGATTATGGGTACTCGTAACGAGTACCCACAATCTTTGTTTTGAGCAGAAATATGAAAAATATCAGAATTTTTTATCTGAAAATTTTCATTTTTTTGGTGGTGAAAATTCCAATATATTTGAATAGGCGTGTTTTCATAATGCCTAGTCCTGCTGAACCCGGATATATCCTGCTTTTGCAAACAGTGTTCATCCAGATCAGTTGCTTTCTGAAGAAGCCAAATGATATGAATCTGCACTGTCTGCCAATCAGAATGTGATTTTCTTAACAATCTGGATCAAGGAATCTGATTGGCTGACAATTAGAAGTGGGGTGACAGCTTAATTTATTCAGCATGGCAAGGGTTAAAAATAATTACCCTGTTGTTTAGCACCTTGAGTACATATAGTCAGACCAGTAATCTCAATGACAGCCATCACTCTTGAGTATCATCGATAAGCTTATCAGGACACCTGAGAAGCTAATGATTACAATTTAGCTTACCTGAAAGTATAAAGGTATTCTGTAAAAACGACCCAAACACATGAGAGTTCCATAAGCGAAATAACATGTATCGATAAGGTAGGATATATTTTCATCTTTCAGCATGCATATTGATTATGATATTAAAACATATAAGGGAAGGGCTCTAACTAATGTTTGACCCAACCCCATTGCTGTAAACGGAACAATAAAAAAAGTTTATACTATTAAAGTGTGGCACATTCGTGCAGTCTGGTTAGGACCTTCATTCCTGTTGCATATTTCACTGAGTATTATAAAATATGTCAATGAAAAGAAATGTCACGATCAAAGCATTCGCTGTAAGCATATGGCATAACGACTTCCACGTCGGGCATATAATTTTTGAATCGGTATTCGTTCGTACATATAGTACATAGCTTCAGATAATGTACGTTTTTCAGCCGAAAAGTGCTGATATTTTCTTATTTCTCGACAAAACATATGTTGTGGGTACTCATTAGAAGAGCCTCGCTGAGTACAAAAATGCCCAGCTCCGTTTCCTCAGCTGAAGAAAATAAAATCAGATTAATTATCGCCCAGACCAAACTAAACGTTAATTTGTTCATGTGATGATGTGATGGAGCGTCTCGCCTAGAGATCAAAATGCATTTAAATCAAATTTATTAAGATATCATCAGTAAAAAGGATTGCGACATCAAACATTACTATCCCTGGAAGGGATTGTTACTTATGAAACATTTATTGCAGTCAGATATACCCTGTATTTACCTTACTTAACCTTTCACTCCTAAGTTTTTAAAAGAGATTCTTCCATCGCTGAATTCGGACACATCCATTGTTTCTAAAAGGGTGACAATAATGGTATAGGGCGTCACTATAGGTGCGACGCCATATATACTACTGACAATTGTAAATCAAGAACAATATGACAAACAGAGTAGATCCTGATGAAACGGCTCAGGGCCGTCTGAACAGAATCTGCACTATTTGCAAAAGTTCTGTGTTGGCTGCTGGGATGAAATGCTTAACACCTAACGCTTTGCATGCTGGGTAAAATATTTAGAATATGACATTTTGAAATATTATATTTATAACCCCGGGGCAATGGCTGCAAGGCAATGGTGAACGCTTTTGCCCTGCATACCGGCTCCTGATGGCGATCGTTATTCGGTAGATGGATCCAGGGGAAAACATTTTCGCTTAAACTTTGCACTTCTGAATGCAGTCCTATTTATACGGTTATATTTACGTGGAACTCAATGTTTGGCAAAATATACAAAGTCGTTTAATAAGGGGAACGGTAAAGAAAAGGCTCTAACGGAAAATTCAATGCACATAAGAATAAACCATTTATGACTTCGACCTTGGCATTGTTCAGCAGCAGCAGCAACAAGATGCTGTCTAATTTATAAACATCTAAAAGAAATATTAACCAGACACCACCAAGTTCAAAATAGCTTCTCCAAATATGAACAGAGAACGAAATTTGCCGCAAAGCTTTAACGCGGGTATTAAAAACATTTCGAAGCCTGTGACCTTGACGTTTGGTCAGCAACAGGGGCAGAAGCGCCTGGCCCCGAGGTTATAAAACATTTTTTATGCTCAACTCAGATGAGCATGAATTTGGTCCTCCAAATAAATCTCAGATTACTAACAACTGCAATCTCTTTCTTGAAAAACATGCTCAGCTGAGTTGTGCATGAAAAAAGTTTAATAACCTCGGGCCCTGATACCTACTGATTTGTATATGTGTCTAGACCCTTGGGGTCACATCCCAATGAGCATTCTTTATAAATCTATAGCGGGCCGTTATCGGCCCGTCAGGGTAGCTGACGGGCCGATAACGGCCCGCTATAGATTTATAAAGAATGCTGGCTGGGATGTAACCGTGGCGGAGTTTCACGACCGCAGTTGTGTTTTAGCAAAACTCGAGGGCGCATGACCCATTTTTTAACAAAAAACAAACAATAAAACACATCTCTTGCTTAATCTGAGATCAAGATCTTGTCAGTTTGTTGTCGCAATATGTGAAAACAAAACACCAATTCAGACAAACCAAGGCAATATGTCAGGTTTGTTGTACTTGTGTCTGCCTCTATCGTATCAAGGTTTAATCTTTACCACTCTATGGGCTAATTCAGCAGACGACATTTTGAAACAAAAAAACAAAAAAACAAAAACAAAAAAAAAAAAAAAAAATTATCAGAGAACAATGCGGTTTTGACATTTCATGCAAAACGACTCTTTCAAACTATCAAATCCTATTTTCTGAAAAAAAAATAGGATAAATATTTTAATATTTCAAAATGCCCGAGAAAATTTTACCCAGCATGCTAAGCGTTAAACGCAAGTTACAGTACTACAGGAAATAATGTAAAATGTACCGTACTTACCGAAAATATGTGTACAGTCATGTCTAGGGAAACTGTGTAGATCCAGATCAAACTGTGCATGAGAATAGTTTTTCTCAGGGTTATACCTATTCATTATTCCGCTCACTTGTTTAGACCATCACGAAAACATGCCTATATAATTTTGACCCCCTTAAACCCAACTTTTATATAGTAAAACTGGGGTTTACATGGATATACATTATTTTTCTATTCTGCTCGAAAACATAGATTGTGGGTACTCGTTAGAACCGCCTCGGTGAGGCGGTTCTAACGAGTACCCACAGTCTATGTTTTGAGCAGAAATATGAAAAATATCAATGTTTTTTGTTTGTTTTTTTTTATCAGAAAATTTTCAGTTTTTGGAGGTGAAATTTCCTATATATTTGAATAGTTGTGTTTTCGTAATGTTGTTGAAAACATTTGAAGCAGTTAAAAGTCGAAATTTCAAGATCCATATACCATCCGTAACATGTGTAACGTCCCCGCGTTCCCAGTTGCTCCAAGCTGCCACTTAAATATTATTCAAGATTGTAGCAGACGATGTTGTATATTTTGGGTGGCTGCTTTGAAAACGAAAGTAGAAAATCATCTGGGGTAACAATTACCCATATATCAGACGTGGCCTCGCACAAGACGTATGTCAGTGTCATCAAAAGGTCCGAAGCTAATTGAATAAAAAAAATAACCTACCATTCCGTTTCTTGTGTTGAAAATTTTAGAGGCACTGCTGTCAGCCAAGCACCAAAGATTGATCCTTTAAACTTAAAACAAACAAACAAACAAACAAAAAATAAATAAATAAAAATAAAATAAATAAATAAGTGGTGTAGAATATTTGCAAAAAAAAATATATAAAATATATAAGAATAATCAGTGGAAGTCTATAGACTTTAAGGGTTCGTTTTAAGGTATAAACAGATACGCAATCTGATACTCTGTGTTCCCATTAGACTAGCTCCTAGACCTTGATGTCATGTTTTATCACTCCTAACTATAAGCTGATTCAAATTTATGTATGACATCTTGTATAGCCAGTCTCTAATAGTTGGTCTCTGACATCACTGACATCAAGGATATCTCCAAGATTAATTGCTGCTATCAAAGAAGTGAGGCAAGCAGTTAGTAGTATAGATGGCCCTTAGTTCATTATTATAATTGATTGATGAAAATAGTATTGATATCCGACTAGTAGCTAGTCTATGTTCCCATATATCTGGAACACACGCGACGTAAGCGCCTACGAGCCTTTGATCTAGAAACATCCGCTTAACGAAACCCGATGCAACCGAGCGCGTAGCTGTAGTAATATCGATACACTGACAAATAAAATGCGTAAAACCAAGCGTAAATATTTAAAATTACAGAAAGTGAAAGTTAAGCTCTTTTTCTAACCGGTCAAACCACAATGTGGTTCCATAAAATGTATCTTATTTTCCCACATTAATGTACGCCAAATCTGTTCATTGAAATTTCCAATCCCAACCACGGCTGTTTTTCTAACTATTGAAACACAGATATTTCTGGTATGTACGCCTTAATATTTGAACAAAACCGCAGATTTAAGTTTAACGTTCAACGCTCACCAGACAAAACTATAGCAGAGAAATACATCGTGTTTTTCTCTTATTGACAAGAAAATAGTGCTTTACGTTTCATGCGAATTGTCTCCTTTGGAGACAATTCGCATGAAATGTAAAACGCTATTTACCAGGAAAATAAAAAAAAAAATCAAATTTCGTCTACCGATATTTTTATTAGCATGCAGAGCGTTAAAGAGGTCAAACCCCAGCCGAATCTTTTCTATAGAACAAATGTGACGAGTTTAAATCAAGATTTTCGGGACGATAACAGCAAGCGTTGATTTGTCCTATTAGGGTCGATTAGAATTCTTTATTTCTTTTTAAGGTCTGATTTCAGAGATTGTTTAGAAATATTTACAAACTAGTTTTATCGCTATCTCTGTAGCGTAAACTCAAAGTGAAACTTTTGAAGTTAAAATGGTCCTCTTAAAACATTCATGTTTTATAAAAGTTCTTATTTATTACTACGGTTTGTTCTATAACTACCCTGTTCAAAGAGAAACATGCCCCCCCCCCCCCCCCCCCCCGTGTCTTATTATTGTGGCATAGCCGTTAGACCGTTCACTGCTGAGGTGCCGGCCTTAAAGTGATGCATTATTATGCAGACGGACGCAGCAACATGCGGACAGGTATGAAGGGTACATTTAAATTGGTACCTTTAAACTTGACATTCCTTGAACGAAAGATCTTGGGTATTCAATCTAGAGACACTGATAAGACGTTAATTTTTTTTTATCTATGTCTTTCAAACTGAGCAGGTTTTATAGACCATAGTGTTTAGTTTCAAAAAGTCTTTAAAATGATTTAATAAAAGCCGAAAATAACTCTGCTCTTTACTTCATACGAACATTTATGCTAAAGTAGACAAGTACTACTAGCTCTACTACTACTAGCTATTACTGTCAAGTTACACAAACAAAATCTTTTACAAAAATAATAAAGAGGCGAAATTAACTCTGCTCTTTATTTCTAAGAGCCCATTTTTAAAGCAAGTATCTTCTACTACTACTACTGCTACTACTACTACTACTACTACTACTACTGATTATTATTATTATTATTATTATTATTATTGATGGGGCAGGGATCTTGCTTGTTCTTGCTTTAAAACTATTGAAGAATACGTATGCTGTCCTACCCTCTTCACTTGGTCCATTTTACATCGTAAGCCTTTATTCTCGGACACACAGCTATGTCTGAGCTTTTTGCTCAAACCATTTTTTTCTCATTCTGTTATGCACATATACTTTAAGGTCAGACGAAACAAACTCGCAGTTACGTGATATTGCATTAAACTGAATCGCCAGACTATAAAAAAAAAACATCGTCGTCATCATATTAGACCCGCTGCGTAAAAACAGCGTGACAAATAGTTGCGTGTGTGTCTGTCTTTCATATTCTTGTCTATCGTTGATGCGTAACGTTAAAATGCGGACAATTAAGCCCCATATAAGACTGCGCATTTGCGCAGTCTGATCTGGGCCTTAGTTGCCCGCATATTTACGCAGTCTTATCTGGCCTTAGTTCCCCACACAAAGAATAAGGCTTCTTTTTTTCACATTGAGTACCAAGTACATACCATTCCGTTGGATGTTGAGGTGAGGAGCAGTGGATCAATTTAAATTAGGTCAGACAGAGAATTGCCCTAGGTCTGCCGATTTTAACACTTTTAAATGCGTCTCTGTTGGCTATAATAATTTGATATTGATATAGCTTTATTTTCATATCTAAATAAATCTTTGACGTTGCATTCGTTTTAGCTACATGCAGTGGCATTTGAATAAATCTATTGTCTTTTTACAGGTGCCAAGAGTACATGAAGGATTTTGTAATAGAGAATAGAGAATTTCCACACCTTCAAGATTGTGTGACAGTGCGTAGGAATATTTACTACCTGTATTGTAATCCGACCGCGTCACCACTTTACACCTCGAGATTCATCCGCTAAGCACCGCATTCATTGATAGAACAGGTATTATTGCAAAACTACTACGTACAGTTTGATAGGTATATTAACACCTGTTTCGCGGGACTATTTCATTTGCATAGTGAAGTTGGTTTAAATTTGTTAGTGTTTGTATACCTGTAACGAGACTTGGGATCTAATGAAAACAGAGGGAAAAAATACATTTTAACATTGACAGTGGTTACTATTATAATTGGAATAAAAATTTTGTACGTTTGAAACTATCACAATGCTAGGAGGAAAGAAACATCAGTTTTACGTGCAGTTTTTGGGCTGGGTAGAAACGGGTGGACTTATGGGCACACGGTACACGGACCCTGTGATCCACGATTTGAGGAAAAAAGCTCGTAAATGGAAATATGCACCGAAGTTGACATTGCAGGTGAGCAAGAAGGAGATGAAAATAACACAAGATCTTCAGGAGGAGAAGAAGAAGGGTAAAAAGATAAAAACAATAAAATTTCCAATTATTCCATCTCGAGATATTACGTACGCGGTACAGGCGGTAAGCCCAGTTGATGGTTCGCCCGATGACATTGTTGCCTGCATATATCTCGGATATGTACCACGCACCCAAAGGTACGTACATGTTCATGTATACAGATTCGACTCACCTGAGACTGCTACAACTTTTGTTAGATTTCTCAACCAGATAATTGCTACGTTTGCAGACAGAACAGCCGACATTCAGAGGCAGTTGATTCAACAGGGGCACATTGAGGACCCAAGAGGTACTTCGTCACGCCCCTATAACCCGCCTCATCATAATATGAACTATCGATTTAATTCCTCAGACGGAATGAGTGACAGAGCCTTCAACGAAGATTCTGCCGCTGATTCAGGCTCTTTCAGCGACGACGCATTCCCTTCCGGGAGTGACGAAATTGACGCCGATCTTCAAAGTCTTCGAGAAGCGGTTCCGTTTGATTCCGTAACAGACGAGCTTAAAACCCGCCTGCGTTTGACGGAAACAAACAATGCAGCGCCGCTTTTACTTCCACCAAAAGATTATGACACCATTGTCAGACGCCATGGGCACTTGGATAAGGCAGACAAACGCAAGTGTCTACAGATTCCCATTGTTGGAGATACAAAAGTAAGAAATGGTTCAGACGAAAGTGGAATTGAAATCCCGTCCCCAACAAGCTCGGAAGGAAGGCCTGCAATGGACATATCAGACGACAAAATTTCATCATCTGCTCATTCTGGTTCAAATGATGCACCTTCTCCCATTACTAGTCCCCGGGACTACGACGTATACCCGCCGGTAAAATCTCCAAGAAGCCCAGCGACACCATCCTCTACAAATAGTTTCGAGCGATATCCGCGAGGATCAAGAAATGTGTCTTCGTCGTCTGCTTACAGCAACAGATCGTCTGGAAATAGATCGTCTGGGCATTACCCGGACAGTGGAAGCACCATTATCTATGGCGGTCCTTCACATGTGTCGGAAATACCGCCAGCAGACTTTAATTCGAATGAGCCCATTATGCGGCGGCACAATCAGATTCAATCTTCTAGAGACCTCACTAAGAGCATGCCAGCGTCACTTCTACAGAAAGAAATGGAGTACGGTTACGCGATTCATCCACAAAGACTCAGTCGAAACAGTTCGACAAATTCAGATCATGGACAGTCTCCCAGAGTTTCGGAGAAAGGCCGCGCGTTGCGAAATAGTGCTAAAATTTCAAAAGTTTCGGAATTAGGACTTTCACCACGCGTTGATATGGATTATGGACGTAACGTTGCCGTCGTGGGTGGTGTACGGCGTACGCATTCCATGTATAGGTGAGTTCAAGAAATCATGTAGATATGAAATTCCAAAATCAAGTGCTATCCCCAACGGAACGATATTTCTGTCTATGGATGGTGCAAGTGAATACCTCGGTGTTGACGTCTGTGAGTCCCCATAACGTCTGAATGAGGCGAGAGTACATACCTCCCTAGGAACAGGCAGTGGGAAATTCAGAGGACGTCCGGATGAACTGCTCTAGTAAACATGTCCAGAAAATTTAAACCACAAACAATAAAAATATTGTTCTTTTGATTTAATTATGGTAATTAAGTAAGAGAAAATATATTCATGTCATAACTTTTAATTGACATTTACGACCTTAATAGTATGGTAAAAACGGTTTATTGAGAGATGATAAAATAAAAGACACAGAATATAAGCCTGCATTTGACACACAAATACAACATTAGGGCCGCACCAAGCTAAAAGGTGTCTTCGCGCATTCGCAAAATGCATAGATTCAGATTCATCCCACGCATGCGCAAAGTTCTATTCGGGCATTTGCTCTCCGTATATACATTCTATCGTGTCCAATAATTCTGTGAGCGGACAACGAAAGCCTTGATCAGACTGCGCGTCCGCGCAGTCTGATCTGGGCCTTCGTTGTCCGCATATGCCCGAAGAAATGTTTTCACATGACGTGGTCCATTTTGACATGGTTACGTTCTTGTAAACGCACCTAATTGACCTCCATGTCCCTAAACATACCGCCGTAATACGTTGGAACGTTGACATTTTACAACATAACGTTTTTGTCTGCGCCTGCGGCAGAGTTGACTAACTGATAAAGGCGGGAAGCATGTTGTCGGCTGACTCTATGCAACATCATTTCATGACATTCACTAAACTAGTTTCGTGATAGATGACAGTAAATGGACCGCGTCAAGCCAAAACGTGCCTTAGAACGTGCGCAAAATGCGTACTTTGAGATTATCTTGTACATACACAAGGTCTCATCAGTGCATTTGCTCTCCAATGATAATTCTATTCAATCGTTCTGAAATCGGACAGCGAAGGCCCTGATCAGACTGTCCGCGCATGCCCAGAAGGCACGTTTTCTCGTGGCGCGTCTCAAAGTAACACGCCTTTTATGTTTTGCATGTCCTCAAGCATTTGTAGATTCAACGTATATTTACTGATTTTCCCCCGACTCATGGGTGTGAAGTTATTTGTTGCTTAGGTGTGAAAAACAATTACCTTTAAGGCGACTGGTTAGTCAGTTTGGAAAGGGCGAAAACTTCTGCAGACGGTAAATTGCTTCTCAATTTTTTGAAACCATTCACAAAACTAGTTTCAGTTCTTAAAGGAAAGAATATGCTCCAATGGGGTAGTGAGTTATGTCCTTTAAGAGGCGTCCCCTAAATGGCATTAAGGGAAATATTTCTGTCAGAGTTATTTCCCTTGGCCTTGTTTTCATTTCCTTTAAACTATAGTTGCGAGGCGATCTTAAATACCCCGGCGCGTAGAAAATATTATATCAATGTGATTATAGGCAGAATTTTGTGCTGAGACAAACTAAAAAGACACCCAAAGCATACGCGAATAGCACATAATCAGATCGGAATAAATGTCATCGCGCAATCAGATATACCTACCCTGCCCGTCCTACAAATTCTGATTCTACAAGACATATTGTGTGTACATAATGCATAGAAATCGACCTGACAGCGCTGTTCGTTGTCTGTTCATTTCGAATATATAAGAAATATACGTTTATCCTTTGTCAATCTTATTTATTTAATGTTTCTGTAAATAGAAGGAAGTGGTATCATATTTAGCCTAAATTTTCGGACATCTTAACTCCTTACCATACTTGTCCTAAAATTTGAACAACACCAATTCACTGCTTATTAATGTGTCTAAAACCGCTGGATGAGTGTCAAACAGTGTAGACCCAGATCAGACGCCGCATTCTGCGGCGTCTGATCTGGTTCTACACTGTTTGCTCAGGACTATCTGTCCGAATGCTTAGAATAAATATGTCCAAAATCATGTGATACATATTAATGATATATACAGAAAATTCTGTGTTAGATTTATAATTTTGTTTGAAGATAAATCTATAAAGATTAGAATTTGTAAAGAAACCGTGGGTCTGTCATGAGAAAAAAAAGTCTAATGGACATATATGGGCAGTGAAGACCCAATCAGACAAAGCATTTGTACCATTCGATCAAGGTTGACACAGTCAATTTCCAAAGCTACAAAATCATTAGTGTGCCCACAAAACCTTAACCTATATCCTGCTGAATCCGAATATACCCCGCATTTGCAAACAGTATAGATCCAGATCAGTACTGATCTGGATCAGATCAGTACTGATCTGGATCTGCACTTTTTGCCATTCAGTATGTGAATTTATAGCAACAATCTCTATCAAGTAATCTGATTGGATGAAAATTAGAAGTGCGTGTGGCATCTTAATTTATTCAGCAGGACAAGGGTTAAGATATATTGTACTGTAGAATATATCGATGCATAGCAACAACTATTGTCAGACTGTACAGATGCACAGACTGATCTGAAACCTTGCTATTTTCAGATGCCCATGCAAATACATCTTTTTTTATTCTCATGGCGCTGTTCTGTTGTTTATATATCAATTTCCCAGTGAGTGATAATCAGTATTTTGATGCAACAGCAGACATGGCCAATTTCATTGTTGGAAGAGTCCACTTCAGAAATCCAGGAGTGAATACGTTAGAGTGTACATGAGATGGAACGCATAATCTGGTGAAGCTCATTGTACGTTAACCCTTGCCACGCTGAATATATTAAGATGCCACGCCCACAACTAATCATCAGCAAATCAGATTTTTTGATCCAGGTTTTTGTTACAAATACACATACTAAATGAAAAACTGCAGATCCAGATCAGTTGGCTTACCAACTGATCTGGATCTACACTGTTTGCAAAGGCAGGGCATATCCGGGAAAAGCAGGACTAGAATTTTAAATTCCGGAATGAGAGATTTAGACATTTCGTGATTGTATCATTTAGTATAAGAAACATCCTGTTGTTATCAGGACGATGCATCAGAAGACTGATTACACACCATTACGAAAACACGCCTATTCAAATACATTGTATATAGAAAATCTCACCTCCAAAAACTGAAAATTTTTAGATAAAAAAAACTCTATTTTTTTTCATATTTCTGCTCAAAACATAGATTGTGGGTGCTCGTTAGAACCGCCTCGGTGAGGCGGTTCTAACGAGTACCTACAATCTATGTTTTGATCAGAAATAAGAAAAATAATGTATACCCGTGTAAACCCCAGTTTTACTATATAAAAGTGGGGTTTAAGGGGGTCAAAATTACATAGGCGTGTTTTCGTGATGCCCTTGGCTACAAGGCTTGACACAAGATGTCACAAAATGTGCAATTTATATTTCGACGAAAAGTATGTTACTTTTTTTTTTTTTTTTTGCCGCTTATACATTCCTTATTTTCATTATGACAAATAAGTGAATGATTGTGAAATAGTGAAGATGTATTTTGAGATTGTATTGTGTAAGTGTTAATGTATTTTCTGCGCTCCAATGACACTCTTCAACCATGAGCCATTTTCAATATGTTTCTCAATTCTGGTCATTTAATCTTAAATTCAAGATTTGTGCTTCATTGCATGTAGCAAATAAGCTTATTGGACCGAAAGGAACACGACTCTCTTTTTCGATTGAGTAGATGATCATTGAAACAAACAGGGTTGTTAATTTTATTGACAGGTGTTCAACTATGGCGGTATAGTCTTGGCTCGTTAAGAAATACTTGAAGATAGTATATATCACAAAGGCAATGAGCGTGAACATTTATTTCGTTTCGTTTTCGATTTATGTTTTGACAACAACTGTATCGATCAAACGTAAAATTTTCTGATAAGGAGAAAAGGAATAGAGGCTATGAAAATAGTTCAGAAAAGTTTCCCTTCTCTCTATATCTATAAATATATAAAAGGTCATCCAATATATAGTGAGACTTTTCATGTAAATCTTTATGTTGGTCAATAATTTTATCAATTAAAACACAACCTCTGCGTGGCAAAACTTCTGAATGGAGACTTTCCGTTGCTTAGCAACGAATAAATTTGAACAAAATGCCCCTGACCGGGCTTCTAAAACGGTTGCCATTGTTACTGGCACCTGTTTACAAATTCAAAAGATAATACCACATTCCGAATGTTTTGTACAAAAATCACTACTGATTGGTACTGGGTATTTCAGTATAAAAATAAAATACTTACATGAAACGGGCATTTGGAAATGTGGGTGTGTGAGATTTTTGCAGTAAATTGGCCATTATTTTCATTATTTCTGCTGCTTTCCCTTAAGTGATCATTTATTGGATGACCCTCGTACATCTGACTGGCCATGTGCCAGTATAGTATATAGTGACCGAGACTAGGAGAAACTATTCTTTCGAACTACGGCCAGTCTTTATGCCTTTTCAGACGCAATGAAATGTAACAGTACGCAAAGATATTAATTTACAGCTATATATTTTCATTCCATTATCTAAATAGAAAATAATTTGAATAGCTTACCAAATAAAATGGCCCGCAACGTCAGTAAACGTGCCTTTGGCCATGTGCGCCCAGCGAAGGGTCAGATCAGACTGCGCATTCGCGCAGTCTGATCAGAATCTTCACTGAGCGCATTTGAGATAGCCAAGGATGCAAAGTTTCTTTATGCGGACAACGAAGACTGATCAGGCTGCGCAGGCGCAGGTTGATTTGAGTCTTTGTTTGGCACACATATCAGAAGGTACCTTTTCTGTCGTTGCGACTCAAATGGTTTACGTTACTGTATAATTTCGTGTACATGTATTTCTAAAACCATTTGACTGTTGAGTACTGTCATGGTAACGTACCAAGCACGTAACATCACGAAAACATACCTGTATAATTTTGACCCCCTTAAACTCCACTTTTATATAGGAAAACTGGGGTTTTCAGGTGTATACATTATTTTTCTTATTTTTGCTCGAAAACATGGATTGTGGATACCCGCAATCTATGATTTAAGCAGAAATTTGAGAATATCAGAGTTTTTTTATGTGACAATTTTCAGTTTTTGGAGGTGAAATTTTCTATATATTTGAATAGGCGTGTTTTCGTGATGATTTGCAAGTTTGGAAAACGTGCAATGCATCACAGACTTGAAACTCTCGCTGGCACACCAAGAATGATATGTTAAATAGTTTGATCATAATATTATAGCTTAAAGGTTTAACACTTAATTCGGCATTAAATGCATTAATCCCTGCCAGAATGTTGCGGTTTTTGGCAGTAGACTATTTTAGAAATCACAGTGTATTTTATTCGCTGTTGATCTGTCTAAAAACTGCTAAGACGTTCTGTGGCGTCTGATCTGGGTCTACATGGTTTGCTCAGGTCAGTATATCAGCGAACTATAATGGCACATATCTACAAGGTTTTATTGTTCACATATACTCTTAGGGCCCAGTTTTGGGCAAAGCGGGCCCATAGAAGGGTCGACTCATAATTAGGTCTATATTTAATACGTATGTTTGTAGCTTGCTATAAAATGTTAAAAAGTCCATACGGACCATCGGAGTGGACTTCGCATGTGAACTGAGTGCATACGCATCGCATGTGGAATATTTTATCCCTTTTCGCATGATGTAAGGGGACTTAATATACATAGTTCATTTTCCGCCATTTTATGCGAGAGAGACAACAGCAGTGACTTCCTTTTTGCATTGCCGCACCCACCACTCTGATAGGGGGTCTTCAATAAAGAGAAAGAATTTTGGACCAAATTCTTTTTTTTAGTTTTAAACCTTTTCCAGAATAGAGGCGAAACCAAGTTTGTCAGAGTTGTATTCACTGAAAGTGTACCCAGTAAGCATTCTTTATAAATCTATAGCGGGCCGTTATCGGCCCGTCAGGGTAGCTGACGGGCCGATAACGGCCCGCAGTAGATTTATAAAGAATACTAGCTGGGCACCGGTTCTCCTTAATGGAAGGATTAAAATCAAATGTACGTATACGAATAATCTATCTTGGAGATTATCGGTGAATGAAAATTTATTCCCTATTTGAAACTGACTATGTCAATAAAAGGCGTGTCGAATGTACACATAGTATAGTGAATGAAGTTAAGCCGGGATACATATACGGCATTAAACCATGTAAGGTTTAGCACTCACAGGCGATCATAAGCATGTAAAAATAAAATCCTAGACGAGACTGGATTCCCTCTCTGATCAGAACATTCGCCAAACAGTATTTACAGTCTGATACGTTAGAATATTGTATGCGAAAAAAAAAAAAAATGTACTGATACCACAGTGTATAAGACATACAGTGTCCGTTTGCGTTTGACGTTTATCCATATATTGACTGAGGCCCGGCGCATTTCTATATGTGAGCCGCGCCTTTGGAAATTTTATCTTCGGGGCTTATGGGAATAGTAAAGATTCAGATCAGCTGAATTTTACGGGCAGGCAGCATATGCCCCGAAGTCGCCTTTCTTATGACAGGGCTCAATTATAAATTTCATACTCTTGAAGAATTGAACAAATATTTGTCTATATAGAAAGCTAAACCGAATGTTATTGCTGAAAGAAAAGTGAGATAAATATTGAAGAAAAAACGGCTTAAGAAGACCATTATGTAGATTTCGTGGTAAAAAATTTCGCAAGTGTCGGCGAAATAGTTAGGTTTCAAATGTCTTTTAATTGAGAAACATGATTGAAATATGTGAAGGATTTAATGGTGTTACGTGGGCTGAAGATTGTCAGCAGGCCTCAGTTTTCGTACTTTTTGTCTATTCGCCGGGGAACCAATATGTGAACCGACATTTGGTCATATGAGTCGTAACATGAGAAATCGTACCTTCTGATGTGTGCGCGCGACGAAGACTCAAATCAGCCTGTGCATTCACGCAGTCTGATCAGTTTTCGTTGTCCGCATGAAGAAACTTTGCATCCTTGGCTATCGAAAAATGCACCAGTGAAGATTCTGACCAGATTGCGCGAAGGCGCAGGCTCATCTGAATGTTTGCTGGGCGCATTTGTCTGAGGATAGGTTTTTTTGACGTTGAGGCTTTCTGACGTTGAGGCAGTTCATATATACACTGTACCAAGTACAGTACAAATATAACTTTGGTACCCTCTTTATACCGACACTCGCTACAACGACAAAATGCGTTATAATGACAATGTAATTGTCACGAAAGCTTCGCTTAAGAGGTAACAATTAGTCACAAACTTTCCAAGAATATTGTATTAAATACTTTAAAGAAACATATGAGGTAACAATTAGTCACAAACTTTCCAAGAATATTGTATTAAATACTTTAAAGAAACATATGTTTTGGATATTTGTTAGAATCGCCTCACTGAGGCGATTCTAACAAATATCCAAAACATACGTTTTGTGAGGAAATAGGAACAAAAGAAAACCTTTCTTACATATCCATCTGCTCATTAAGTATTCTGTACAACAATAACTTCATTTTAATGGCAATGTCTTTGGGAACAAATGCTGTCGTTGTAACGAGGGCTCACTGTATTGAATTGTATTTTATAGGGCCAATGAGAGGATTGTTACATGTAATAATGAGGATTTGTTGATGATACTTTTGGAATAATTTTCGTGAGTTTTCCATATAAATGTATGGTTTGGCTACTCATTGGATGCGCTTTAGCGAGACTCTTCTAATGAGTGCCCACAACTCATTTTTACGTTGTTGTTGATACTTATAAGCGCCTAATTGATCGAGGTGCTTTTAAAGCATACATGTACCCACAGCATACGTTTTATGGAGAATTGGAGTAAAGTATCACAAAAATATTACCGAATATTCACATTTCTTCACATTTTTTATCACTGTTTTCATGGAAAGAGCCCCTGCTATTGGTTCTTTAAAATGACACAATAAACGAATACATGTAATAGTAAATAACCATTTATTTTCCGTACATTGTATGTGCATGTTTGCCTATGTGTGACACAAACTATAACTTGCTAATGTATAATATACAATGTTAAGGATTATCCGTCTGACCAAACAAGCACGATTTTGTGAAAACTGCACAATGACACAAAGTGGTTTCTGATGTGTTCCCGAACGTAGACGCAAGTCTTATTTCTGTACCGCATTCTTCCCAAATACATGTATGCGGACATCCTCATTCCTCACCGTTATAGTCTAACATTTGAACGCATAAAATCTATAAAGGTTGTTCTTGGAAACAAAGAACATAGAAGAACAAAAATCGAAATTTCGGTTTTATTGAGACTCTTCATATGAAGTCCATTCAAATACTTGGTGATGTGTTTAAAACTGATGGGTTGGTGGCAAACAGTGTAGACCTTGATCAGACGCCGCGTTCAGCGGCGTCTGATCTGGTCTACACTGTTTGTGCATGCCTTCCACACTATTAGCGCAGGCCTGGCTGTCCGAATACTTACGGAAGATACGGTGCAATTGTTTGTTTGTAACAACGAGACTAGAAGACTATCAGATTTTAGTCTTCTTTTAATTATATGTACATGTAAATCGTTTTGTTAATTATGATAATTAACTCGGGCCATGAAAACCTGCCTGAAATGAAATGAGCCTCTAAGTGAGAAAATGTAACTTATCACAAGACTCAGTTTTACCTTAGCTCCAGATAAGGTGCTTTGTAATAAAAAAATGCATATTTTTTTTTCTTATTTCACCATAAAAACATATGTTGTGGGTACTCATTAGAAGCGCCTCGTCGAGGCGCCTCTAATGAGTACCCACAACATATGTATTCGTGGAGAAATAAAAAAGAGATACCGCTCCTGTCTTGCGTTATTGTTCAAACTGCGAATTATGCCCAGTCCCATCAGGGCCGTCTCTATTCATCAATGTATTCTGCAGTATCCGGAGTTGAAAAAATTAGGGTATGATCAGATAGCGCTTGCTCGTGTATGCAATAAGGTTACTTTTGTCATTTTGCGGCTCAATATGGAGAAGGAGACCTAAATCAGCTTTGCTTCTGCGATATAGTTAGAGCATGCGCAGTTGTTGCTTAGATTCACCAAGTCCTAAAAAATTATGCGCGCAAACAGAAAATGCTATGACCAGACTGCGTGGCTGCGTAAGCTCGTTTGGTCCGTTTTACGCATGTAACGGCAGTTTTCTTGTGCCCCGTATAAAAGTTTCACTGCATATTCATATACCTCACAAACAGCACCGACTTTTATGACGTTACAAAATCGTGCCTCAACTGGTCTTTGGATAAAACGGACATTGTCTCGTTCGCCGGTAGGTGAGAGTCTATCAGTGACTTAGAAACTGCTGCTTTTAGCAGACCGATCAGGATGTAAGCTGTTAATATATAGAGTCTATTAAGGGGAATTGGTACCCTTTCAGGAGGAGGCAATACTGTCAAAATTGTTTTGACTCGCGCAACACACGAAAAAGGCACTTACAACACATGCGGGCAAGGAACGCCCAGACCAGCCTGCGCATTCTCACAGTTTGATCTGGGCTTTTATTACTCCTCAGCAGAATCAATGAATATTGTAGAACGTATCGACGAATAGTGTAGGTCCTGATCATACTACTCGGATGCGCAGGCTAATCTGGACCTTTTCAATTCGCATATGGTGCAAGGGCCGATCCGCGCGTTGCGCGTCAACTACATTCAATTTTAAACAAAGCAAACTTATGCCATAAATTTTATTGTAGATACGGTCGTTTGTCATTATGACTACCGTGTCAGGCGAAAATATGACTACGGGCATATGCCGACAGCAAAGACCGAAATCAGCCTGCGAGTCCACACTGTCTGATAAGGAACTTTATGCCCGCTTAGAGAATTATTGAATACTCTAGATTGTATCGAAGAATGTAAAGAGTTTGACAAGACTGCGGATATGCAGTGTGATCTGAAAATTCGTTTTTCTGGTCACATCACGAAAACATGCTCATATAATTTTTAGCCCCTTAAACCCCACTTTTAAATAGTAAAACTGGGATTTACAGGGATATACATTATTTTTTCTTATTTCTGCTCAAAACATAGATTGTGGGTACTCGTTAGAACCGCCTCGCCGAGGCGGTTCTAACGGGTACCCATGATCTCTGTTTTTGAGCAAAAATATGAAAAATGTTAGAATTTTTATCTGAAAATTTTTAGTTTTTGGAGGTGAAATTTTCAATATATTTGATTAGGCGTGTTTTCGTAATGGATATATATATAATCGTTGATACGGTCAGGTATGATGTTTGAAAACGCATTCCAGTCGCTCCTATTTAGAAATTAGAAACTGAGTTTAATGGTTTTGAACCTTAGAGCGTTGCAATGAAAGTTTTAAGTATTTTATTGTTGTGACAAAAACCAGAAGATCAGAAACATTGCACTGTGTGGCAGAGCGTTTTATATGCAATGCCGTTCTAAGAAAACTTATACGAACCGCAACGAAAGGAAACATACCTTCTGCCGTGCTCCTAACGAAGACTCAACTCAGCCTGTGCTGTCTGATCAGAGTCTTCGTTGTTCGCATGAAACATGAACCTAAGAACCTGAATAGCCGCCCGGATGCACAGGCTGATCTTGGCCTTAGCTGTCCGCATATGGCAGAAATCTGATTTCTGGCGTGAAAATGACATAATGTCCCTTTTAATTAAATTTAGCTATTGCCTCTTATACCTGTTTGCATGTTCAATTTTTACATGTCAGCTTTTGTGTTCATGCCTTAACCCTAAATGTGCTAAGCAAAATTGTAGCAGACGACTTTTTTATTTTGAAAACATTATTATTTTTTTTTTCAGATAATTTCATGTAAAGATGATTCAGATAAAATGTTGGCAGACTATTCACATGAAGTCTTATTTTCTTTGAAAAAAAAATACAATAAATAAAAAAAGAAAGAAAGAATGAAAGAAAGAAAGAAAATAAACAAAAATCAAAATGTCGTCTACTCCAGTTTTTATGAGCAGTTTAAGAGTTAATATACCGTTTAATGTTACGTACATACATACATTTCCATTGTTATGTTTTACGCTCATTTGTTTCTAAGATTAAATACAGTTATAAAAATGTAAAATAAATCAAATGTTGTTATATATTTGTATTAAAATAAGTTAAAACTCCATATTTTGTTACCTTATTCAGTTATTTTATCCTGACAAAAAGCCACAACCACTTCTTACCGTATATACATGTACCAAAAGAATTCGGACGTACAAGCCTGAGGAAAACAGTGTAGACCCAGATTAGACGCCGCAGGATCTGATCTGGGTCTACACTGTTTGCCACTCATTTAAACCTGTCTTTTAAAAATAGCAGTTTTTGGCATATGGACAGGTTGTCAAATAAACTAATTCGAGTTTCAGGACAAGTGTATGGTAAGGAGTTAGGAACGGAGTTAGAAGCATCCTAGTGGCCGAGTGGTTAGCGCTTCCGACTTCGGATCAACAGGTCCTGAATTCAAATCAAGTACCCTCACCAAATACCCTCATACAAATTTCGAAAAAAAAAAATCTTAGAATAGACTTAATGACCACAAAAGAATAAGGAAAAGCATTGTGAACGGAGAATTTACTGTCCGCATATGTCCCGTCCTGCCCGACCTATAGCAGATATTTCAGAGCAAGGGCTGGATTCCCACCATCTACGAATGCTAGCACGCAGTATATTGTAATGGTCGGACATGACAGCAGGTCCGAATATGCCTCGAAGATTCCATTAAGAAAACAAGCCTATTCAAATATACTGAAAATTTTAACAGCAAAAAACATGAAAAGTCTTAAAACAGTGGTTTAGAAGGAATATAATTTATTCTGAAACATTTTTACTTTTAATGGTATTTTATCACTGTTCATTAATCAGACATAGTGAGATGCTGCTCCATCTCATACCTCACGCACACTTAGGGCCTGCTCTGTATCGGCTGTGCCTAATATGTCACCGTGGCGGGTCCCGGTGTGAGCGGCATGCTGTTTGGACATTCGTTTCCGCCGCATGCTCTCGACCATCGGGTTTCGGTACGGTGCCTGTATGAATGGCGCGGTCGGAACCGAGCTGGCTCATATCAAGTTGATGAGAAACTCTACGTAACGTTCCGGTGCACCTTCCGATCCTATTGTGCGTGTGGTGCGTGTTCTTCTTTATGGCTACATCTTACTATGTGATACGTTTAAAAAAAAAAAAAAAAAAAAAAAAAAAAAAAAAAGAAAACAAGAACATATTACCTTTTACTAGCTAACATGCCCATGACCCAGTTTCATGGTTTTATGTGCCCTTCATGATGCAAAGTCTCATGGATATCTCTTATGAAATTAAATTTTGTTCTAAACATTTATCATATACTTTTAGCTTTATTGTTTGTAAATTTATTTGCATATTAGTATCTTTCTGTGTTACAATGCTGTGTCATTTTAATGTATATATTTGTATGTATTTTATATTTGTATGTTATAGAGGACCACAAGGTAGACTAGCTTTTGAAGCTAATTGTGTATCCTCTTTAAATATTGTATAAATAAAATAAATAAAAACTTTCAGATAGAAATTCTGATATTTTTCATATTTCTGCTCAAAACATGGATTGTGGGTACTTGTTTGAACCGCCTCAGCGCCTAACAAATACCCACAATCTACATTTTTGAGCAGAAATAAGAAAAATAATGTATACCCCTGTAAACCATAGCTTTTCTATATAAAAGTGGGGTTAAAGGAGGTCAACATTATATAGGCATGTTTTCGTGATGATTTTCGCACGGCGTAAGTCGCAATGCCCTGTCATAGGAACATGTTGTACATGATATGTGATGTATTGCACGTGTTACATGTACATTTGACATATTCGTATGTTATCTGTCATAGATTAACTCTTAAAGTGTACGATACTTCATTGCAAAGAGCTTTTCAGTATCACGTTTCCAACGTCTCAATGTGACAAATAATGTTTAGAAGGACGTAAAACACCAAAATCATGATCATCATCATCAAGGAGTTCGCCGCTTCTCCTGAATATTCGTGAGCTTACATTTTTGAGCAGAAATGGGAGAAAATAATTCTTCACTAAAACGTGCCTTTATAATTTTGACCCCCTTAAACCCCATTTTTACAGAGTAAAACTGGGGTTTAGAGCGGTATACATATTTTTTCTTATTTCTGCTCAAAAATATAGATTATGGGTACTCGTTAGAACTGCCTCACCGAAGCGGTTCTAACGACTACCCACAATCTATGACTTGAGCAGAAATATGAAAAATATCAGAGTTTTTTTTATCTGAAAAGTTTCTGAGGCAAAAGTTTCGTGTATCGTGCGTCACCTGGGGGCCCAATTGATATTGGCTAGCAGTTGGGCAAGGCCTGCTATCCTTGCAGCAGGTAAAGGTAGTGGGTGGGGGATGTTTTTATTTCTTCTGTTTCTTCACTTTCATTCATTTTCCTTTCTCCCCTGTCCCTCTCTTTCATCTACTCTACTATTTCTTCTATCTTTCTTCTCCCTTTCTCTGGTAGATGACACAAAATGACCCACAAGGGTTGACGTTTCTTTAAACCCCAACTCAATCAATCAGTTGTACATAGAGGTATTAATGTATTGCCTAACTGTCTCCGAATTTCAATTTCACCACTTGAGACCATTTACTTTCGAACACGGCGGCATCTTAATGGAAGACTTTTACGATGAACTGCAATACATCGTTGATGAGACAGCCAAAGTAACCATTCTGAATGTTCAAGGAGATTGATATGCCAAAGTAGGCAATGACACACAAGTCAGATGGGATAAAATTTGTGAGCAGGCCTGCAGTGATGAAACAAATGAAAATGACTGAGGGCTCTGTTGAACAGTAAATTTCTCATTTCGTAAATTTCACACCCATAAGAAGAATTGGTACCAATACGTCACATTTGCCAAATGTGAAATTTACGTATGGTCAATTTCGATAAATTTTAGGGTCTAAAATTTGTGCTCAGATTTCTCATATTGATAATTTCTGACGTGTGAAGAATTGGCAATTATTCGTCACACTTATGAAGAACTGGTGCGACTTTTTCTCGGGTGTAAAGAATTGGTACCAATTCCTCACACATGTGAAGAATTCGTTAATAATTTCTGTCGTGTAATTCGTCACACCTGTGTTTTTTGGGGGTGCGAAGAATTGGTAGCAATTACTCTTACATGTGTGAAGAATTGGTACCAGTTCCTTTTACATGTAAAGAATTGGTACCAATTCCTCTTACATGCGAAAAATTGGTACCAATTCCTCTTACATGTGAAGAATCTCAATTAGTTGTCTGTATCTATCAACTTTCAGGTCACTGGCTGCAATAGTTTCTGAAAAATTAACTATTTCACTTTTTCCTATAGAAAAGGCTAAGTTACAAAATTTGACCGTGTCTGGAAATAAGTTAGGGCAAACCTGGGGTCATCATTTGAACAAATTATGATGGGCTGGAGTCCTAAATGTTACATACCAAGTTTCTTGAAAATCAGTCCACTGGTTCTAGAGAAGATTTTTTAATGGTTTTACCTTATACGGGCGTGGTAGCCATCTTGGTCATGTGACCCAGATGCGCGAACAAACTATCGTTCTCCCCTACCCACAGAGGCTCAATTAGCTGTTGCTAAGACTTGCTTTTATAGTTACACAGGCTGGCGGGTCTAGTCGGAGACCCCGTGGAAAGGTTTTCTCGCAACTCCGCTCATCTTAAGCATTCTAACTATTGTCCCAGAAGTTCCAACAGTAAAACATCGGAATTTCTTTCCACGTTTATAAAATTATGGTATGCGTGTGAAGAACTGGAATCGAATGCAAACTGCAGAAGCTTTTGGGGTATTTTATCGATGTGAGGAATATGCATGATTGCTACATGGAATTTGACTACGTGCGTATTTCTCTCACACGTGAGAAATATTGGTATGAAATCCGTGACGAATTGGTACCAATTCTTTACGGCGTGAAATTTACGAAGTGTGAAATTTACGGTTCAACAGGGCTCCTAGAAATTGTCTGTACAACAACATAGTTATATGTAACATGCAGAAGATAATTGGAGTTCAGCAGAGCAAATCGGAAGGCACAGCTGCAGTACAGTGCCCTTTTAACTTGGCGGAAACCTCTGAGAATGCCCAAGCGTATCTAGGCTCCTTAAGAAGTATAGAGTTCTCTACTAAAAACATGTAAACCGTAAATATCCAAAAATATTATTCCAAATTTTCTGACAAAATTGCATATGCAAACAGTGGAGACCCAGGGTCTTCACTATTTGCCATTTCACTATTTTAAGAAAACACTGCAAGGAAGGTAAACTTTATGCTTGAAAGTATGGAATAAAGTGTTCAAAATCTTAGGACTTTACCGTAACACTCACTCCAAGTAGACAAAAATGGATAAAGTCACTCTTGACAGAGCTTTCAGAATGGGAATAGATATAAGGCTGGATGAGTACTTCGATACGACAGAGAGAGAGAGAGAGAGAGAGAGAGAGAGAGAGAGAGAGAGAGAGAGAGAGAGAGAGAGAGAGAGAGAGAGAGACGATGTCGATGGACCAGACAGAAATGTTCAAATGTAAAAAAATGAATAAATGAGAAGAAAAAAAAACAAAAAAAAAAACAAAAAAAAAACCAACAACACCCCCCCCCCACCTACACACACACACAAATAAAAAGATGCAGACATGAGTAGTATATATACTACTACTGACATGGGTAAATGACTTACGTTTCCTGCAGCTGCAGACATGGTTAATGCTTGTATATTCAACTGCTTAAGAATAGCGTCATCGTAAACCTGAAGAACTACATATTACTAAGGAAGAAACTGAGGCCTCCTACAAGTAGTTGCAAAATAAAGAATCGGGTATTGTAGTTGTTGCCAAGGATGGTTATTTAGTATCTCTGGCGAAAGCAGTGGAAAACAGCAGCTCCCATGAGAAAAACTGATTGAGGAAGAACGGAAGGGAAGAAAGTCACGAGAATGTGAAAGATTTGCTGGTAAAATGCATTGCATCACGAAAACATACCTATATAATTTTGACCCTCATAAATCCCACTTTTATATAGTAAAACTGGGGTATACAGGGGTATACATTATTTTTCTTATTTCTGCTAAAAATAGATTGTGGTACTCGTTAGAACCGCCTCGCCGAGGCGGTTCTAACAAGTACCTACGATCTATGTTTTGAGCAGAAATATGAAAAAAAATATCAGAATTTTTATCTGCAAACTTTCAGTTTTTGCTGGTGAAATTTTCAATATACATTTGTATTTGAATAGCCGTGTTTTCGCAATGAGATGCAGTGATTTCAGATGACTCAAAACAGTATCTTTCAATTAGATATATACAGTAGTAAAACCAAACCTACATAAGCATAACCCTCCACTGACCCAAGCACATGCATTGCGTTTCTTTTACTTGTGTATGTATCACAAATATTAGCTTTCACAAAAAGCTTGGTCTACGCTTTGCACACTAAGTGTGCTAAGCGTAGACTAAGCTTTTCTTGTGAAAGCCAATACTTGGTTATAATATGGAAAATAGCATTGGACCAGTCCATGACCTTTCATAAAGTGCTTCCGGAGCAATGGCAAAGCTTAAGAAATCAAATTCTTTTGGAACGGTGCAAAAATTCAGGGACCGAATATTAACGGGATCATGGTTTAACGAGATACAAGATCTTTTCAATGCACAATTTCATGAAATCTCATCTCATCCAATTGATACTATGACTGCTATATTACAACGTAAACATGCAGTGCACTTAGACGTTAGAGATGACTCATCGGCGCTGAATCACAAAGTAGGAATAAAATAATGGTCGCAAAATTCTTATCTTTATTTTTAGAAAGTATCATATTTAATGGATTCGCAACTGAGTTTCAACAAAGACGATTTATGGATGTTAATATTATGACACGTGATAGCGTCACGCTAAAACCGATGTTTGGCTAATTGCCTGGATCAGGATATACACAGTCTTGTCATGGGGCGCCCGCAGTTCGACTAGGCTGTCAGACGCCTTGTACGCTGTATTAGAATAATGAAAACTGTACATACCATGGCAAGACTGCATATGACATATGCTGGTTAAAAAGTTCCACGACACGTTTTTTTTTCAAGATTTGGCTTCTGTCAGATTGCATCTTTTTGCATTATTATGCTACAGGGGATCAGATTCCTTCTTTTTAGAGTAGACCTCTTTTTTGAAGTTAGGCAGAACAATTTCGACATTGTCATCCCTTAGAGGTATACATTCCTCTTAAACTATTGCATGCGCGGACAATAATGTCCCTGAGGCCCTGACTGCGCAGGTTTATCTACACTTTCCCAACTCATGTTGCTCGTAAAGTCTTTTTTTACGTGAGAAAACCCATTTATATAATTTCTTTATTGTAATGGTTTATAACTTAGATATGATAAATAACCAGAAGGGTATGGAGCAAGGAGAAGTTAGTTTGCTTTTCGCTTTTCGTCTTTCAGAAGTTAGTTTGCTTTTCGCTTTTCGTCTTTCAGAAGTTAGTTTGCTTTTCGCTTTTTGCTTTTTGTCTTTCAGAAGTTAGTTTGCTTTTCGCTTTTCGCTTTTCGTCTTTCAGAAGTTAGTTTGCTTTTCGCTTTTCGCTTTTCATCTTCATTTTTCAGTTACAACATGACACAGACCTATGATCGAAAAGCGAAAAGTGAAAAACGAAAAGCGACAAGCGAAAAACGAAAAGCGAAAAGCGAAAAACGAAAAAAGAAAAGCGAAAAACAAAAAGAATCTAGACTTTGACGAAATGAATGTCTGCATATGGCATGAGCTGTTTGATTGACGTAAAAAAACTAACTCACTCACTTTCTAACTCACTCACTCACTCAGATACTCACTCACTCATTCATGTACTCAGACACTTAACAGTTACAACATGAAACAGACCTATGATTAAAAAAGCGAAAAGCGATAAGCAAACTAACTTCTGAAAGACGAAAAGCGAAAAGCGAAAAGTAAACTAACTTCTGAAAGACGAAAAGCGAAAAACATACTAACTTCTGAAAGACGAAAAGCAAAAAGTGAAAAGCGAAAAGCAAATCAACTTCTGAAAGACGAAAAGCAAAAAGCGAAAAGCGAAAAGCAAATTTACTTCTGAAAGACGAAAAGCGAAAAGCGAAAAGCAAACTAACTTCAGAAAGACGAAAAGCGAAACGCGAAAAGCAAACTAACTTCTGAAAGACGAAAAGCGAAAAGCGAAAAGCAACCTAACTTCTGAAAGACGAAAAGCGAAAAGCAAACTAACTTCTCCTTGCTAGGGTATGGGTGCTATATTTGCGTAGGAAGATCATTAATCAAGCTACGGAGGCCAGCAGCAAGATAAATAGATTTTAACGGAATGTCCCACTGTGAGCCGTGAACACTCTCGCACAACTTAAAACAGCGCAAGTGTCGTTTTCTTATGCAAACTAGCTAGTTTTGGCCAATAACTAGGTAAACACACAACGTGGTTACAACGTCATTACAACGTCGCTGCAACGTCACGACGTTGCAGTGACGTTGTAACGACGTTGTTGCGGCGTTGTGTGTTTGCTGGGAAGGCCTCATCAGTGACCCTCGTAAAATATCCCAGAATAGGCTCAATGATCGCAAAGGATCAGAAAATATAAATTGCACTATAGTGAAGTACGGGGAGACGTTTACGGCCGCCGCACGGCAATAACACCAGCTGTAGTGAAGGTCAATATATAGTTTTGAAAGGAATGCCCTATGAGAGCTATGAAAACACCCAGAAAACTGAAAACAGCGAAAGTGACAAGTTTTCTGGACCAGACCAGCTACTTTGGGCTAACAAGTGCTCACCAGAGACCCTCATATACATTTTAAAAAAATCTCCGGGCTGTGCTGAACCTTCTAATGGAACAGTATTTCTTTGGAACTGAACATAGGTCCAGGGATATTTGGGAAAGTTAAAAGAAATGGCAAAAGGTACTAGCAAAGAAAACACAGACGATTTTAATAACTTCACTATCCGCTCAGAAAACTTTTTACATTCCGTTGTGTACTCAACACACGACTGACATACCCATCATAACAATACACAGGCTGGACACGATCTTCACTGGTCGTATATTTGAGAAACGTGCTTTTAGGTGCAGTGCATTACGAAAACACGCCTATTCAAATATATAGAAAATTTCACCTGCAAAAACTGAATATTTTTCAGATAAAAACTCTGATATTTTTCATATTTCTGCTCAAAACATAGATTGTGGGTACTCGTTAGAACCGCCTCGGTGAGGCGGTTCTAACGAGTACCTATAATCTATGTTTTTTAGCAGAAATAAGAAAAATAATGTATACCCCTGTAAACCCCAGTTTAAGGGGGTCAAAATTATATAGGCATGTTTTCGTGATGGACATTCAACATCACGAAATCATACCTATATAATTTTGACCCCGCCCTCCCCCCTCTCAAACCCCACTTTTATATAGTAAATCTGGGGTTTACAGGGGTATACATTATTTTTCTTATTTCTGCTCAAAACATAGCTTGTGGGTACTCGTTAGAACCGCCTAACCGAGGCGGTTCTAATGAGTACCCACAATCTATGTTTTGAACAGAAATATGAAAAATATCAGATTTTTTTTTTCAGGAAACTTTCAGTTTTTTTTTTTGTGGTGAAATATTCAATATATTTGAATAGTCGTGTTTTCGTAATGAGCTTCCTGTTACTCAGATGAAGGCATTTCCCGTCCGCTAATGTATCATTGGACATTGTAACAAGGGGAATGGATAAGCTTCCAGGGGAGACAACTCTGTCAAAATTTATTTTGCTCCCTTCTTGAAAAGAGGTCATCTCTAAAGGAAAGAATTTGCACCCAAGGTGAGCACACTTCTGAAAAGGAAAACAAACTGCTCCCAATAATCAAAAAGGGTGGGCGGATGTGCAGGTCTAACGGAGAACATGCTATCCGAATTTGCGCCGATATGCCCAGACTGTTGCAGTCGTTTCGCAACAAGGACTGGATTCGTGGTCACCTACAAACGCTCGCATGCAGTTGATGGTAATGGTCAGGCATGACAGCTCAATCCGAACATGCCCCGAAGATCCATATTCGCATGGCATATATCGCATTGCCCTGTCATAGGAACATGTTTTACATGATATTAGATGTATATCACATGTTGCATGTCTGTATTGTTATCTGTCAAAGTTTATCTCACAACTGCAGCAGACGACATTTTGATATTTTTTTTTGTGTGTATTTTTCAGCTTGACTTTTATCCGAAGAATTCATTTATCGTATCCCAAGAAGTTGTTTTCACTTACTGTGGCAGTTTCGGTTCTCATCGAGAACCATCCCCGGACTGTGACCTTCACCTCGTGATGGAATAATCTGATATTCTATCCTGATGAACCTATTCAGTGAATAGGTCTTGACATTTCATGTGAATCGTCTGCCGTACAGACGATCCACTTGAAATGTCAAGTCTGATTATATCGAAAAAATAATATTAAGAAAATAGAACGTCGTCTGCTATAATTTTAATTAGCATTTTTAGGATAAATATTGGAACACTTTTAATCAGAAAAAAAACCCTCCCGTAAATAGTTGCGGAGACGTATGTACGATTTTCACATCTCGTAACAAGGTATGAACTGCTAGGGTGTGAACGCGAGCGCCGAAGAAGCAAAATTCTGCTTCGGGCGACCGGGTGCATGCTATCCCAGAAAATGGTGATAATCATAGTGCAGCTGGAACACCAAACTTGAGATAGGTTTTAAATTCTAAGTTTGATATTAAATTCCAGTTTTGATACAGTTTAACTTCAATGGCACGAAAATCTTTGGGATCATAGAAACATATTCGAGACATGGGTAGAACGACCCACTGAACATTGCGTAAACACGCCTATTCAAATATACTGAAAATTTTATCACAAAAACTGAAAATTTTCAGATAAAAAATTCTAATATTTTTCATATTTCTGCTCAAATAGATTTTGGGGTACTCAAATAGATTTTGGGGTACTCGTTAGAACCGCCTTGACGAGGCGGTTCTAACGAGTACCCACAATCTATGTTTTTTAGCAGAAATAAGAAAAATAATGTTTACCTCTGTAAACCCCAGCTTTACTATATAAAAGTGGGTTTTAGGGGTTCAAAATTATATAGGCATGTTTTCGTGATGAGGTTAATCATGGCGCCAGGCCAGGTAGCAAATACCAATAATTTAGGGAAATCTTTTTTGACCTCCTGTACAAAAATGGCATGTTGTGTGTACTCATTTGAATCGCCTCATCGACATACATTATTCGTGATAGAATAGGAAAATTCCCATCAAATATCACTAAATATTCGTTTTCTTGAGTTATGGGAAGAATTTCCTAGGGACTCGAAAATGAGTTTGAATCGTCCACGGTAAGCCAGCTATCCGTGTTCGAGTTATTGAGGTTTTACTGTAATTGTGCAATGTCCATTCTGTCTTGTGTATCCTAAGCTGCATTGCATACAATAAAATTGGGATCGGCATAATAGCTCAAGTGTTAGAGCGTCCGCTTTATGTCTAGAAGGTTGTGGGTTCGTTCCCCGCCAAGTCATACGAAATACTTTAAGAATGGTAATAGCTCTTCTTTCGTTTGACACTCAGCATTAAGAAAGTAGACCTAGGAATCAAGACTAATGAGCTCTGTTTGTATGTGACTGGTGGAATATCATGTCATGTGTCTGGGGCGTGACATTACGAAAAAAGCCTATTCAAATATATTAAAAGTTTTACAACCAAAGAAAGGAATATTTTCAGATAAAAAAAATCTGATATTTTTCATATTTCTGCTCGAAACAGATTGTGGGTATTCATTAGAACCGCCTTGGCGAGGTTCTAATGAGTACCTAAAATCTAATGTTTTTATCAATATAAGAAAAATAATGTGTACCCCTGTAAACCCCAGTTTTACTATGTAAAAGTGGGGTTTAAGGGGGTCAAAATTATATAGGCGTGTTTTCGTGATGATATTTTAGTAAGTAGCACTCCAAAAGTGAGCCGGACACCGTCGCAATTTTACTTAAAGTTTGTTGAAAGGGACTTAAACTCGAATAAAAAAAAAAAAAATGAACAAACCAAATTTAAGATTGAATACCAAACATCAAACTTCAGATTGTGGATGTTATAGACAGACATATGGATTTTTCAACAGCTGCTGAAGTTTTGTGACTAATGCTGAGAACACACAAAGGTATCAAAATCCCTACCGTATTCGAAAAGTTGTGAAACCTAAGTATTATAAACAATAACACAATCATGCTTTCATGGATCTGTTCACGACCTTGCGTTATTCGAAGCTGGCTTTGTGAAAAACAATATTTCCTCTACCGTCTAAGCTCTAGATAAAGATTTAAAAAAAAACAACAAAAAAACAACCCAAAAAAACTATTGATTCTGCGAAAAAATATATTGTACTATTCATTTCATTAGAAGCGCCTTGCAGAGGCGATTCTGAGTACCAACAACATGTTTTCGTTTAGAAATAAGAAAAATGTTTAATCGGACACTTCCGTCAAAAGACCTCTGAATCCATGTTGGTGAGTAATTTGACAAAAAAAAAAAAAAAAAAAAAAAATGCTGTATGCCAACACTGAACCTAAGATCAGACCGCACATCGTTGCAATCTGATAAAGTATACGTACCGTTTATACCTTACATTACGTAAACACGCCTACTCAAATATAGAAAATTTCTCCTCTAAAAACTGAAAATTTTCAGTCAAAATTCTGATATTTTTTCATATTTCTGCTCAAAACATAGATTGTTGGTACTCCGTTAGAACCGCCTCAGCGAGGCGGTTCTAACGAGTACTCACAATCAATGTTTTTTAGCAGAAATAAGAAAATAAGGTATACCCCTGTAAACCCCAGCTTTTATATATAAAAGTGGGGTTTAAAGGGGTCAAAATTATATAGGCATGTTTTCGTGATGAGTGGTCAGACAAATGACCTGAGAAACAGGCTAGACCCAGATCAGACTCTACACAACGCTGCGACTTATCAGGGCCTACAGTGTTTACCATTCGGTCGTCAACATTTTAAAAACAGTCAACCTTCTTTATACTGACACTCGATATAACGACATGATTATGATAATTTGACTGGCACGAAACCTCCGCTCAAGGGGTGACAGTTAATCAGAAATTATGTAAGACCATTGTTTGTAATACAGTACTTCAAGGAACATATGTTTTGGAAATTAGTTAGAAGGCGATTCTAACAAAACATCCAAAACATATGTTGTATGAGAAATTAGCAATAAAACAAGGCCTTTCTTACATATCATTCTTCTCATTAAGGATTCTTTACAACAGAGAAAATTCATGTTAATAGCAACATCTTTAGGAACAAATTCCGTCGTTGTAACTAGGGTTCTCTGTATATCATCAGGTAGATAAATGTCTTGGTCACATTTTAAGATAAGTATAGTTGGGAGCTTAGGTGTCCAAATATTTAATAACGTAGTGTGCATTTATTCTGAGAGAGCGCTGGCATTTTTTTATTTTCGGTTTCATGATGGCGATACCCCACCATTTTTCTCTATTACCTTCTCACACTACACCAGTCTGTCGTATTCGACACATTATCCTCAAGGAACCGGTTTCGCAGGCGATTTTTGTCTCAGTAGTGGGATTTTTACTTTGCCCGGAGGATCCCTGCCGAGGGGCCCTTCAGTTACATGTAGTGGCCAGATTCGAGGGACCCAACACTGCCATGCACTATACGAGGGTAGTAGTATAGGGCGTCGCACCCAAAGCGACGCCCTATACTACTGAGGGTCAGGCAAAAAGTTTTGTCACTGGATTCGGATTACTTCAGTGCTACGTTTTATCAAACATATTTTTATTACAAACCTTCAAAGTATTCCCGCTTTACTGAAACACATTTTTGTAACCTTTTTACCTAGTTGCAAAAAGCAGATAAATAGTCTTCTTTTGGTATATGTTGGAGACACTGATAAATAGCGCTGCCAAGAGAACTTCTAGACGTATACTTATTTCCAGAAAGCATTTTCTCAAGCCTTAGAAATAAAAAGAAGTCACAGGGACTCAGGTCAGGTGAATAAGGTGATGGTTTAAAACTTTCACCTTTTCAGAAGCCAAAAAAGAACAAAAAAAACTTAACAACCTCACACTTATGTTAGGAGGCGTTGTCATGTAAAAGGTGGACTCCTGACCACCCTTTGCTTAGTCGTTTCTTATTGTAACAAGTAAATTGGTCAGCGTATATGACTGCATCTATTTCAATTTGAAATAACTCGGTAAGTTGGAAAGCAATTTGAACGAAATGAACGGGTATTGTTAGCTATTGAACACACCATTCAAGTGTAGTGAAGCGTTTTAAAATATACCTGGGATTAAACCAAGGAAACCTATTTGTGACAGAACTTTTTGCATGACCATGAACGTATTAACATTATCCCTGATGCTAATGGAACGTGTTCGTATCCAGGTAAATTCTCACCCGAGCGGGATCGAATCATGCGGGACCTCTAGCAGTAGGGGCCAGTGCACTATCCACTGCGCTACCGCGCCCCACTTCATATGGACTGCGTCAAGCAAAAATGTATCTATAGCATATGCAAACAGCGAAGGATCAGGCGTGCCTGCGCAGCCGCACAGTCTCGCCAGAATCTTCATTATTCGCTCATACAAGCATTACGAAAATCCTTTACAAAATGCAAGACCCTTGGTACCTTCATTACGAGGACACGCCAATTCAAATATATTGAGAATTTTTCCATCAAAAAACGAAAACTTTCAGATGAAAAATTCTAGTAGTTTTCATATTGTTGCTCTTAACATAGATTGTGGGTACTCGTTAGAACCGCCTCGGCGAGGCGGTTCTAACAAGTACCCACAATCTATGTTTTTGAGCAGAAATAAGAAAAATAATGTATACCCCTGTAAACTCCAGTTTTACCATATAAAATTGGGTTTAAGGGGGTCAAAATTATATAGGCATGTTTTCGTGATGTTAAGTGGCTGAGCATGGGCACTGAAAGTTTCATATTATGGAGTGTTCGAAAGCACGTTTACGCTTGACGTGGCTCGTATTGCAGCCTCCTTCAGATGGAATATACTGTATGTTTTTTTCGAATTCTTCGTTTGACTGGAGTATGTTCAATATTAATGGCTTAAACATTCCGAATAGAGTTCTGACTACGACACTGTTAAATCACAAGGCTACTGGTATCATAAAATGACGGTAAGTTATTTTCAGAAAGGTATCAACAAAATTCTGAACTGCTAAATACTCGTACATGTAGGCCTATAGGGTTAGCTCAAGAACGCTTTTGTAATAAAGTATATCGGAACCAGAGGTTTGTGGTGATCTAATTTATAAATCTGAGAGTCAATTTTTTCCGGAACTATTCAAAAAAGTTTGAGAACCGTTAAAAACCGAATAATGCAGACTTCATGCCTATAGTTTTGACCCAGTCATGGTTGATAGTTATGCTTTCCCCTTGAAATGGACAACTTTGATCGCTTTTGGAACTCATTGATGGTATGTCCTTGACCGCTGCCAGCATGGATCAACTAGAGGTTTTTTGTTTTGACTCTGATCAGACTGTGCTGATGGGCGAATAATCAGAAGGTACGTTTTGTCACGTTACGACACACATGTTTTTGTCATATCCTTGTTTAATCGCAGTTCTTTTAACCCCTGTCATGCTGAATAAATTAAGATGCCACGCCCATTTCTAACTTTCAGCCAATCAGATTACTTGATCAAGGTTGTTGATACAAATCCACATACTAAATGACAAACAGCGTAGATCCAGATCGGTTGTCTTCTAAAGAAGCCAACTGATCTGGATCTACAGTGTTTGCAAAGGCATGGTACATCCGAGTTCAGCAGGACCAGGGTTAATGTGATTTTATTGATTGGTTTCTGTGGTGATCAACTCGAATCGAACAGTTCTATGTATTTAGAATATTGTCTGAACTTAGGGTGACGATTTGGAACCTTCTAAACTTGTTTAGACCCCGGTATGTTATTTTTAAACCAGCTGGGTCCAGTTGTTCAAAGCGTCGTTAGCTTAACGCGCTCGTTCAGGGTCATTTCGTTAAATGTTTTAGCGGATTCAATATACAATATTCTGCTATTTTTTTGCTGAAAAAATGTGAGTAGCTTTTGCACTGCAAAAGCTACTCACATTTTTTCAGCTAAAATTTCAGCATATTTGCGTATCACTCGATGTAAATTTTAACGAATCGTTAACTAACGACGTCGTTAGCTTTGAACAACTGGGCCCTGGGCTTTCTTATGGGATGGTTTTGATACTGTTGGTTCTATGTATTACTTTTTGACCCTGGCTGCGTTATTTTTATTTCACCCTGTTTGGTACCTCACTTGGCGAAGAGGGAGCTAGTTTAGCTACATGTTGTGGCTACATGTGGATATTCCTGTCCGTCTGCTTTTCACGCAGTATCAGACGAGGACAGCGATCTTTGGTTATCTCATTTCTGATCCATTTTTCATTACTTTTTTGTCCAAAGCCCACACCGAAAACCTGGTCAGACTGCAGACGCCTGTGACAATCTCTGTTTTTTGCTTACAAAGGAACCTCTCTGCCAAATGTTGTCGCTGTTCTCATAAGCATCCCGAAGACATCTAGATTCATTTTAACTGAATATTCCGACGCTCTTGAGCCGACTACCAGAAGACACAGTTTTCTAATCTGTAATGTTCTTTGTTTCCAAAAGCAATTTTTCTTTTTTACATTTATTTTACACCATTTTATGTGCAAATAGCGAAGGTACCGACCAGACTGTATTCGAGCTGACAAGGAGTTTCGGTCTTCGAATACGCGATAAGAAGTCGACGTGTCTTTCCAAGAATATGCTATGTTTAGGTCTTATGTGTCATGTGGGCGTTAGTTTTGCTATTTTGATGTTCTCCTTCCCAAGTCATACCTAAATGCGCAGCAGGATGTTGTTATAAAATGTATGTGCAATATTTTTAGATAAATATATTATAATGTCGTTTATAATTTTAGCATATATAGGTTTTATGGATTTGAGAATTAAGATACCGCATTTTCCATAATTATTTGGACAGACATTCCTGAGCAAACAATGTAGACTCTGATCAGACGCCGCATTCCGCGGCGTCTGATCAGGGTCTACATTGTTTGCCACTCAACCAGCAATTTTAGACATATCAACAGGTAGTAAAATGGATTTCTTAAAATTATAGGGGAAGTATGGTAATGAGTAAGGTTATCAGAACATTTACACTAAATATGGTGGCACGCGAACCGTAACTATGGTATACTCGTATGTTGTATATTTGCGACGCGTTATGCAAACAGCGAAAACCTGAACCAGGCGGCGCAGCTTTTTAGTCTGATAAATGTCTTGAACTCTCACCAGTGTAACAATACTTAGATTTGCGAAAAGCAAATGCCCAGGTTAGACTGCACCCATTAGCTGTCTAAGTTTCAGGCTTTACTTTTCGTACTTTTATATGCTGTAAGGCCCTTATTACGTGGTACGGATAATTTTTTCTTTCCCTCCGCCTCGATGCAAGCGGCGTCTAAAATTGTGATAAAAGGAAAGTATGCAAATGTTCATTTTCTGAATCAAGATGCGTAGCAAAGAAATTTGAGATTTAAAAGATTTTATAACATTAAGCGTCTTTATGTTATATATGTAACGTATACTTGTATTCTTTGTCTGAAAGTTGACATAATAAAACGCCCATAGAATTTATAAGTAAAAACTTTTTGGTTTAAAACTGTGTATTTGCTTTGTGCATTTTTGCATTTTTTATACCTTCTCAACACGAAAACATACCTATATAATTTTGACCCCCTTAAACCCCACTTTTATATAGTAAAACTGGGGTTTACAGGGGTAAACATTATTTTTCTTATTTCTGCTGAAAACATAGATTGTGGGTACTCGTTAGAACCGCCTCGTCTGCTGAAAACATAGATTGTGGGTACTCGTTAGAACCGCCTCGACGAGGCGGTTCTAACGAGTACCCACAATCTATGTTGAGGCGGTTCTTACGAGTACCCACAATCTATGTTTTCAGCAGAAATATGAAAATTTTTAGAATTTTTCATCTGAAAACTTTCATTTTTTTTTTGTTGGTAAAATTTTCAGTATATTTGAATAGGCTTCTTCTTGAAATGTTATATCACTTACAAATGAGTCCTATGCGGTCTGTCTTTATCCGATAATAGTATTGGTTCAAAATACATTGATTTGAATGGCAAACATCACGAAAACACGCCTATATAGCTTTAACCCCATTAAACCCCACTTTTTTTAATAGTAAAACTGAGGTTTACAGGGGTATACATTAATTTTCTTATTTCTGCTCAAAAACATAGATTGTGGGTACTCGTTAGAACCGCCTCGCTGAGATTCTAACAAGTACCTATAATCTATGTTTTGAGCAGAAATAAGAAAAAAAAATCAGAATTTTTATCTGAAAACTTTTAGTTTTTTTTTTTTTTTTTTTTTTTTTTGGTGGTGAAATTTTTCAATGTGAATAGGCGTGTTTTCGTAATGTATATGTTCAACGTAATATTTCTTCACAACTAATAATGATAGAGTTTCTGTGCAAACAGATTGTAAAATTTCAATGTTTCCTGATCATTATGCATATTTTTTCGAAACAAATTGAAAATTATTTAGTTCTGGCAAATCGGGGATACATTTATAACCCTACAGTCCCTATATATATATATATATATATATATATATATATATATATATATATATATATATATATATATATATATATATATATATATATATATATATATATATACTAAAAACCACAAATATAGGGTAAGGTCAATCACGAAAACATGCCTATATAATGACCCCGCTAATATCCCACTTTGATATAATAAAACTGGAGTTTACAGAGGTATACATTATTTTTCTTATTTTGCTCGAAAACATAGATTGTGGGTACTCGTTAGAACCACATCGCCTACAATCTATGTTTTGAGCAGAAATACTAAAATAATATCATATTTTTTTCTGAAAATTTTCAGTTTTTGGAGGTGAAATTTTCTATATATTTGAATAGGCGTGTTTTCGCAATGATGTGTCTTTAAAACCGAAAAGCGTTTATGTATCATTAACCTATAAAACTGTATAAACCAAACGCATTTGGAAAGAAGAATGTAAAATGGATATATGAGAGAATCATTCTTATGAAGAATTATTAGAGATTCTTGCTAACACAAGCATTATATACGTTACGAGTACATACGATTGAACACTGACTCCATACCAGTTATTTCAAGTCTGTACTAAACATCCACGGCGTTAACCCATTTATGCCTGGTGTTCCATAAAAGGTACATTAGCAAACAGTGTAGACCCAGATCAGACGCCACAGAACGCGGCGTCTGATCAGCGTCTACACTATTTGCATTTAGGAAAGGAAATTCTATAAAGCATGGTAACAATAAATACCAATCACTCTCTTAATATTGAAATTAACCGATCCAAAGAGTTAAGGTAGAAGAGTCCACTCGGCATAAATGGGTTAAGCTGACGATACACGGCTGGACAAACAGCATATTCGCTGACCTGGCAGCTGTACGCACGCCGTGAATGCTCGGCACAGCGTCATGAGAGAACGCTTGCATAGCAGAATATATATGTGAACTTTGATCTTGAGTGTCTTGTACCACTTCTTAGTGTGATAACGCACCTGTACATCATCCTGCCTTCTTTGGCGCCTTGGGAAGGCTGTCCTTTGTGCTATGTGGCATTTCCTAGGTAACTTCACTTATAGTATAATTTCAAGTGATACCTATCCATTTCACACGCTCTCTGGACAAGATAAGGGTATGCATTCTCACCTCTCTACAATTTCGTGTCCAAGACGCTTAGCCTACTTGTAATACTATCATGTCTAGGTACTATCTGTTTCTGCTTAATGATAATCAGTCGAAGGAGCAGCTAGTATCATTTAATATATTCTTTGGTATACGACTCAAACGGAGATCGAACCCGAGTCCTCCCGTGTGTGAAGCTATCTCTCTACCAACTGCGCTATTTCTGTGATGACAGCGGGTGTTGAACAGTAGATACTTATGCCACATGTCTTAAAGGGAAAATGCAAACACTTTGTGGTTGCCTGAGGTAACTGTCTAAATTGTTTTGGTCCTCTTCTGAGAAGGTAACTACTGCTCTTACAGGAAAGTATTTCCTCCAGAGAAGAGCAAATTATTTCCTTTTAGAGTAGACCCCTTTTCAGGTGGGGATTAATTAGACTGGTTCCAGTCTCCTGTGACTAAATAATTTTTTTATAATCCTGTTTGATAATCCACTAATATAAAACCAAAAAAATAGCATGACTATAAAGACTGGCCGCTCTAAATAAAACCAAAATAATATCATGACTATAAAAGGCTGGTCATTATTTATGACCAGCCTTTATAGTCATGATATTATTTTGATTTTATTTTAATGGATTATCAAACAGGATTTTAAGGAAAAAAAAGTCACTGTAGCCTGAACCAGTCTAGTGACCAGCCTTTATAGTCATGGTATCATTTTGGTTTTAGTTTAGTGTATCATCAATCAAACAGGATTAAAAGAAAAATTATTTAGACACTGGAGACTGGAGCCTGTCTGGGGATTGATTAGTAGGAAAGCAAGCACAAGTTGTCTCCCTTGTCAAAAATGGCAGAAAATCGACCAAGTGTATCCAATGCCATTAAATTTATTTCTCGATTTGCATAAAAAAACAAACAAACAAACAAAAAAACCTGAAACAGGAAAACTAAAGTATCTAATCCTACATCATTAGTATGTTATATTTATACCATTACGAAAACACGCCTATTCAAACACATAGAAAATTTCACCACCAAAAACTGAAAATTTTCAGCTAAAAACTCTGATATTTTTCATATTTCACCTCAAAACATAGATTGTTGGTACTCGTTAGAACCGCCTCGGTGAGGCGGTTCTAACGAGTACCCACAATCTATGTTTTTGAGCAGAAATAAGTAAAATAATGTATACGCCTGTAAACCCTAGTTTTACTATATAAAAGTGGGGTTTAAGGGGGTCAACATTATATAGGCGTGTTTACGTGATGCATGTTATATTATCAGAGGGTTTCCATTAATACGTGTACCCTGTATTCGGTGGTAATATATCATGACAAAACTCAGGAATGCAGCAGACAAAATTCGAAGACTGCGGGCTGTGTTCACAATTTCTCCTAGGCGATGTTTCATTACATTCAAAATAAAAGTATTGAACAGTGTTGCACATTCCATTACAGTTCGCGAACAGACTCGATAAAACCGAGCCTGGCCTACTATGTTTTGTTTATTTAATATGCTTTTTTGCTTCAAAAGGATCCCTTATTGCAAAAATATTTATCTTCACTGTAGCTGGCATTAAAGGTTGTGTAGCGGCCGTGATACGTCTACCCATACTTCAGTTTAGTGTTATACATTTTTTGGTCCTTTGGTATTAATAAGCTCTCTAGGATTTATTTGAAAATAGAACTTCGCACAACCATAGACTAGGGGCTTGAGTAGTGAGTGGTGCACATTACAGCATCACGAAAACATACCTATATAATTTTGACCCCTTAAAACCCAACTTTTATATAGTAAAACTGGGGTTTACAGGGGTATACATTATTTTCCTTATTTCTGCTCAGAAACATAGATTGTGGGTACTCGTTAGAACCGCCTCGCCGAGGCGGTTCTAACGAGTACCCAAAATCTATGTTCTGAGCAGAAATATAAAATATATCAGAATTTTTATCTGAAAAAATTCATTTTTTTGGTGGTAAAATTTTCAATATACGGGTATTTGAATAGGCGTGTTTTCGTAATGTTATTTTAACTAACACGTTCAATAATACCGAATCTACTATTTTCAGTTAGTTGAATAATATGTCTTTATTTGACTTCCAAAGGATCCCTTCATGAAAAATTTATTTTATATTCAGTTTATGGCAATGCAACAGCCATTGACGTTTTTAAGTCATTGCATTATTCTTTAAAGCTCTCTTCTACGTTATCTACATATAACGTCATTTGCAAAACTCATACGCTATAAATTTGAACCTCATCGGGAGAAAATGTAAAATGCCAGCGAAGAATCAGATCTACAGGAATATCGACATAGATCGACCAGGCTCTCGCACGACTACTATGTGAATAGTCAAGTATCCAAGAATTCTTTAAGGGGACAAAAAATATTCCAGTTAGACTTCGCAGATGCACAGACTGATACGTATCTTCAATAGGCCACGTGTTATCAGGTACACTTTCTCAGGTTGATATTATTTAATCATATTGGTAATAATGTCACATTTGCTATTGAAATCTTCTGCGCAGTTCTTCTATGTTGCTATGTGGTTATCGGACATAAGTCCTTTCACGAGAAAACCTATTTCATGCCTTATCAGACCAGCGATGGTCCAGAGAAGTCTGCGAGCCGTCGCTTCTGGATCTACACTACATGTCATTATTATTTTTTGTTTTTTACTTTAACACATCCTTCTGCAATGAAACAGTCTTTACAATGGTCACTATTTACCACAGTCATCCTTGAAAAGACACAAACAAGCTATTATAGGAATGTGTTTGCTGTAGACAGGTTAAATACATATACAGTTGACTCTCGCTATCTCGACCTCGGTTATCTCGAATAACCGCTTATCTCGAAGTGAAAATCTGGTCCTTGCCTAAAAATGAAAATCTAACAACAGGTAAAATATTGTGGAAAAGAAGAGAAATTGCTCCTAAGGAGCAATTTCTCCTCTTTTCCACAATATTTTCAATATATCTCAAACTTCAAGAATCTAATTACATATATATTTGTTAAATGTGGTTAAGCGAATTATTTTTTCCTCAATTCTGCAAATCTGACATGTTAAGGTACGGATATCTCGAAGTATTTCAGAGAGTCCCTTGGAATTCGAGATATACACAAGACACAGAACATTTTTCTACAATTTACAATTATTATAGAACATTTTACAATACAACGAGAGTCGACTGTATATAGTAAAAAGCACTTTGCGAAAATCAGAAAGCTGTGCTAGAGATTTAAATATATTGCAGAACAACACTTTGGAAGATTAGAAAAGTGCTTGATATAGGAAGATAGTTGTTGTAGAGAGGTTATTTTTTTATGTTTTGGTTGAAATTGTACGGCCCAGTCAACCAAGTGGGGTCATGTCGAGCGCGATCAGTTTACTTAACCACACGCTTACTTGGCAAGTTTGGTCCTCTAAGCAGTTAACCAGTATTGTGCACATTCTTTCGCCAGAAACTGACAACTGCCCTTCTTGAATTAGCGGAAGGGAGAGAATGACCGTAGAAAATATTTCATGATCAATCTCCACGAAGGACTGTTGCCGACCCGGCGGTGGTCGAATCCGCAACCTCCTGATCACCAGTCGGACGCGCATCCAGCAACTGAGCCATTGAGGCCGGCTTAGAGAGGTTAAGTATGTAATAAACAGTATTTTGGAAAATCAGAAATGTGTCCATTATAGTTGACTTCTGCTATTGAGAGATTAAATATATATCAAAACAACATTTTAAAAATTCAGAAAAAGTGGCTGTTATATGGAAGTGGCTGTTTTGAGAGGTTCCAATGCATTGTGAATGTTTAACATTCAAGTTGAAATGCAGTCCAATTCAGCAAGTCCGCTTTGAAATGGATAAATTCCATGGCCACAAAATTTAGTGCGAGTTTGCAAAGGTCAAATAAGACATGACCTCGGTTTTCTTGTGGCTCGGACCAAATAGAGGAATAAATTGTTTGTCAACTGTGATTGGTATCGTTAAAATTGCATATGAACACTTCGGATTCCTGCATCACTGGGGAAATAGGACAACATCGCACTAGGAATGTCTGTGGATGGTCTTAAACAGTATATAGGCAGCGCCATGAGAAAGCGTGCCTTTGGGCATATGCGGACAGTGAGTCCTGATCAGCCTGCGCGGATGCGCAGGTTGATCAGGACATTCACTGTCCGCTGAAATAATCATCTGACACTGTAGAACATGACTATATGAAAGAATGTACTCAATACTGGTTAACCGCTTAGAGGACTAAGCCTGCCCAGTAAATGTGTGGTTAGGTAACCTGACCGCGCTCGACATGACACCATTGGATTGACTGGGCCGTAAAACCTCAACACAAACACAAACAAAACATGACTATGTATAGAAAATATCAGTATTAGATTACATGTATATATCTCCACTTGCTGATCTGGATCTTTACTGTTTGCATTTACCCTGAAGACACCTTTCCTCATGTCTAGGCTTAATTCGGATATCGATTCCATTGTTTTAGTTTGGCGTCCCTATCAGTTGTATGAAAATTTGCTATCGTATACACATGCAAATTATCTTTGTTTTGAACATTGTTTTGCCAGAAACTCCATTTTCCTGCTGTTATGTTTCCCATTTTATTGTTCGAGGTCATTATGCTATCAAAACAAAACATGATAACATTTTCATCAAGCCAAGTTTTATTTAAAGTTTGCAAAAGTAATTGCAAACTTACTTCAATTTTCGGTTTAACTCAAATTTTAGATTTCAAAATGTTCAAATAAACAGTGGCTTAAAATATGACCATAATATTTGCCATCGTCTAGTCTGACAAGAAACATGGTTTGTAGCATATTAAACATGTTGAAGCATATTAAACAAAATTCATGTCCATAGAATTAGGCCGTGAAACAGCACATTGGAATTGATAAAGTTTAAATAAAAAATAAATAAAACAAAATGTTTATTAATTTAGCCTCTTTTACACTGAAACTCTGAATATAGACTAAACAATAAAGGGCCATAACTCCGTTGTAATGCAACAATATTGACCATTTATCTAACATAGTTCTAGTCAATATCAATGAGAATATAAAAATTTGATCAAATCCATTAATTTGTTCTCACGCTGTTAAGCAAAAACTCAGTTTTGACGTAGCTGTAGAGCCATACGTCTTTTGAAAACTAAACATCACGAAATCATACCTATATAATTTTGGCCCCCTTAAATCCCACTTCTATATAGTAAAACTGGGGTTTACAGGGGTACACATTATTTTTCATATTTCTGCTTAAAGCATAGATTGTGGGTACTCGTTAGAACCGCCTCGGTGAGGCGGTTCTAACGAGTACCCACAATCTATGTTTTGAGCAGAAATATGAAAAAAATATCAGTGTTTTATCTGAAAACTTTAAGTTTTTGGTGGTGAAATTCTCAATATATTTGAATAGGCGTGTTTTCGTAATGGAAATTGGCCCTTTTAATCCGAACTTATATCTAGTTAATATCAATGTGTATATATAAACCGATCAAAATCCGTTCATTTGCTCTCAAGATATTGAACAAAAACAAAATTTGTGACGTCAGACAAGGGCCATAACACTGTTGACAGTTTATGAAATGTCCTCATTAATAGCAATGCCTATGCCAAGAATCAAGAGAAATCATTAAAACTACTACTAGAGAAAGGAAACGAAGCGCTGTCGGACGGACGGACACTCACACGGTTAAACATAATAGCCCGCCACTAGCGTGTTGCAGGTCTCTTTAAAAAACTATAAAATGTTTGCGTTCATTATTGCCGTCATAGCATTGCTCATGAATAATAATAAGGCAACTGAAAATTGTTTTCAAGTTTGATTGCATTTCAAACACATACTTTGGTGTCGGATTCAATTTTGGATTGCTAAGTTTAAGTATGTGTACTTTCTACATAAACGTGCACTTTCGTAATTGCTTTTGTCTCTTTGCATGCTGGGTAAAACTTTTGAAATATTTATTTTTTCATTTTATCCAGGTAGCACTTTGACATTTGCTGCAAACTGTCTCTTAGGTATTTTACACAGAAAACAGGTTTTGTCGAGCATCTCTCCTAAGGAGGCAGTTGATATGAAAAGTCAAAACATGTTCTCTGAGAAAAATTAGAAAAACATCGTCCATTTGTCTATCTGCTGAATTAAATTTGTCCAGAGAGTGGTAGAGGTAAAGCGTCTCCGAGCATAATTTCAGATTGACTGTCACCGCTTGAGCGAAGATTCGTGCCAGTGAAACTATCGTTATAAGGAATTTTGTTGGTCTATCGAGAGCTGGTATAAAGGGACTTGACTGTGTCAAATATACATGTACATTACAAAAACACGCTTATTTAAATATATAGAAATTTCACCTCCAAAAACTGAAAATTTTCAGATAAAAAAACTCTGATACATTTTCATTTTTCTGCTCTAAACATAGATTGTGGGTACTCGTTAGAACCGCCTCGGGGAGGCGGTTCTAACGAGTACCCACAATCTATGTTTTCAGCAGAAATAAGAAAAATAATGTATACCCCTGTAAACCCTAGTTTTACTATATAAAAGTGGGGTTTAAGGCGATCAAAATTATATAGGCATGTTTTCGTGTTGATACGTCGAAGCCTTCGAGAGTATTCTGCTTTGATGTAACTATCTTTGGGTTGCTTTCAGATACCGAGAATGCGCGAGAACTTTTTCTCAACCCGTTTTTCATCTTCTGAATGGTTCTTGCAAAATCCGTCTCACTTCACCTCAAATTAGAGAGTAGCCGTTATTCTCGTTAACGAAAACGCGGTATTATATCGAATAAATTATATCAATATTTTATCAGTTTAGTACAGGATCGAATAAATAACAAATGCAATATTAACACAGTAAATATTTACATAATTTTGTAACAAACAAGCATAAAGAACTTTTTTTCGCATAGGTTACCTGTTTGGTTGTGCCGAAAGACAGGATACAGTTCGCAGACCTTTGCTACCATCCTCCGAAAACCTGCTCAAGGTAACGTAAAGTTTGAAAAAATTTTCGAATGTCTGCGAACGATAACGCTGTGCTGAACGCGGCCCTGGTATCATTGTTATAAGAAAGCTCGTGTTTGCAAGCGTTTTGTGAACTCATTCTGTATAGAGCAATACTGTTGCCATGATAGTTTTATATTATAAAGAGAAAACCCCGTAGATACCTGTCTGCCATTTTCTCGTTGTCGTCGGAAAAGCACGAAAAATCAAAGAAACAAAAAATATTAATTTTAAGAAATTTATACATAGGCAGGTTTTATTTATTTTTCAGACGCTTAATGCTCAAGTGCTTTAAGGCTTCGCATCACGAAAACATGTCTATATAATTTTAACCCCCTCCCACTTTTATATAGTAAAACTGGGGTTTACAGGGTATACATTATTTTTTATTATTTTTGCTCAAAAATATAGATAGTGGGTACTCGTTAGAACCGCCTCGTCGAGGCGGTTCTAACGAGTACCCACAATCTATGTTTTGAGCAGAAATATGAAAAAAATATCATTTTTTTTTATCTGAAATTTTCTGTTTTTGGAGGTGAAATTTTCTATATACATGTATAAGGCAAGTTTTATTTATTTTTCAGACACTTAATGTTGAAGTGCTCAAGTACGTAAAGGCTTCGATAACAATTGCGAAATGTGGTTATAAAATAAACATCTGAATGATCAGTGACCTTAAAATTGAACTGGTCAGATGTTTGACATACATTTAACTATACAAAATAAAACATATAAAATAGCCTACATTCCATTAATTTGTGGGGTGAAACCCTATTTAAACATGGATTTCATTCATGTATTTTTGTCCTATTTTCCCTCGGTCATGGGGATGGCCACTTTTGCCTATTCAATTCCATATAATCTGTCTGTTAACTATGCTATAGTCATTGGACTATACGATGTAAAAAGAGGTCTCCTGACGTAGGTGGCCACTTTCGTTTATTAAACTTAAGCTTAGCATTTTGTGTAAAAAAAGAAAGAAAGAAAAAAAAAAAAAAAAAAAAAAAAAAAAAGACGACGTTTTGAAACAGTGTCTTATTTTACCAGAAAATAGGCTTGACATTTCATGCAAATTGTCTCCTAAGGAGAAAAATGGCATGCGATATTTAAACCTAATTTCTGAAAGGGGAAAAAAATAATAAAAAAATACCATGCATTTGTCGTCTGCTGAATTTGCCCATAGAGTGGTCAGAGTTAAAGATAATCTGTCGCATTAACTGAGCTACTCCTCGTGAAAATGAGTTTCTGACATATGCGAACAGCGAAGGCCCTGATCAGACTGCGCGGATGAGCAGTCTGATCTGGGCCTTCACTGTCCGCTTACAGATCACTGGAAACTGCAGTTGTGGAGGCTGATCTTGGTGTTCACATATATCATGACGCTGGTCAGCTGTGTCCGTGAAAAAACGAGATGTTCACCACACGAAAAGGACCCGTATGACATTTGCCACCAGTAATGCCGCAGATTATTGTAAATACATGTATCTGCGCAGTTTGATCTGGGCATTCTCAAATTGCATATAGTCATTCAATGCCTGCTGATACTCTAAGGGGTATAGAAGGCCCTGATACCCCAGGCTGATCAGTAAACCTAGTTTAACTCTTTCACTGCCACAGGCCATAATAATAGGCTTTTGCAAACAGCATAGATCCATATGAGACGGCTCAATGAGCCGTCTCATCTGGATCTACGCTGTTTGACATTCAGTCTTTCAACTTTACGTATAAACGTCTCTCCAAACGATTGTTTGTTAAAATGAAAGAAAAAAAAACGAAAAAAAAAAAAACAACAACAAAAAAAACAAAACAAAAAAACAACAACAAAAAAAAAAAAAAAAAAAAAAAAAACAACAAAAAAAAAAAGACAGACGACAAATGTCATCTGAAATTTGGCACCGAAAGAGTTTATGCGGTGCACATTACATGAACCGAAAAGTACTGAAATTTTTTTTCATTTCTGCACAAAAAGGCGCTTCTTATGAGTACCCACAACATATGTTTTCATGAAGAAATAAGAAAACATTTTGTAGATATCCCCTCTTATCTGGAGCTATGACGCCAAATTTTGGGACGATTCCAAAACCCTCGATGTCGTGTAGGTAGCAAAATGTTAAGAGGCTCTTGCAAATAATGGAAGCTTAAGTCGTTCGGTCTTTTCGAGTAGTAAAATGAGATAATAGTTTTTATATCATGTGCATATTAAACACATTTAAGAAGTTTAAGCCGGTGGGATAGGCCATGTATTATATGAAAAAGTAGGTCTAAGATTGTGGAGTCTCACATCTAACCTTGAAAATTAAACGGTCATACATGAAGTATTAGGATTTTTAAAGCCGCGAGTCGCTGTTAATCACGTTAGCCAGGAACAGCGCGCAGGTTTTACCCAATATGCCGAATGGACTATTCTACCATAAATATTTAGACCGGTCCATTTCCAGGAGAAGGGGTGTGTAATTAATAGTTATGCCCCCGCCTTCCGTAGGCAGCAGTGGGGTATATAACAGTTCGCCGTAGGCACGTATGTCACGTTCGTAACCAGTCTAACAAATATTCAAGTTTACATTAACATTTACGTCCGCATTCCTCTTGGAACCCTTGGGTACCAGATTTTTTTGCTGGGAAGTTGAAAGGAGTTATCGCAGTAAGGCGAGGATTTTTCCTAATTCCTAATTAGGTGTTGATGACCAGATTTCAGAAATAACAATATTCGAATTTTATTACATATTCCGATAGCCCGATGTCTGATTCATAGCAGAAAGGAAACATATGCTTCTGGTTTATGATGATGGAGAGATAAGGTAATTGTTTACCCACCCTAAAAATTCCTAAATTAATATAGGCGATCGGTACATGGGAGTGCAAAATAGGACTTAATACGACCTTTCTACACAAATGTACACCATACCTTAAATTGAAGCCCTATACGCTTACTTTCAGATGAGGTATGATGTAGGCTTTTGTGGTTGTGCAGATGCCTGAAAAAGGTACCTTATGTACAGTACCCGGAATTCCATATTGCTTTTTAATGACAGATTTCTATCTGTCATTCCTTGCTGGCAGAAGCGTTCTCAAGTTGCTTCCGGCTCTCAAGTTGCTTCCGGCTTTCACTACCACTGAAATATGTGTCCGCTCAAAATGTAGTCCGATGCTATTAATATCTTTATAGCGCCGTGCAATTTTTAAAGCAGGCGACATTCAGAATTCTCCCTTATTTGCAGAGAAAACCAGACTAAGCATTTCATATGAATTGTTTGCCAACGGATGAATCGCATGAAATTCTCTGATATAATAAGACAAAAAATAAAATTGACATCTGCTACAGTCGTTGTATGCAGTCTAAGGGTTAACATATCAAAATACTTGTGTATCAATACGCCTGCGCTGGACTAAAGACGTGGCGCGAGAAACTAGAGCGTAAGCCACTGTTACCAGCAATATAAACACTGTCTAATCAGCTATTACTCTCCAAATTATATATAGATTCTGAAGATTTTTTATGCATGATAATAAAAAGAAAAAAAGGCTGTGCTCATAATCATGCTGTAAAGTGTTTTCTTCGATATTATCTGAGTGCGTTAGATAGGTTGTAAGGTTGATCTGCGCAATTTGTTGTTAGCTATTAATAGAACAGGCGCTGCCTCATGACCCGCGTGTCAAAAAATAGCAGATATTTTACCGTAAAACATAATTTGACATTTCATGCAAATTGTCTCAAATGAGGAATCAGTTAGCATGAAATGTCAAATACTGTCTCCTTGGGAAAATAACTATTTCAAAATATGGTATGATAAAACTTTTACACAGAGCACTTGTACATTTGTCTGACGTGTGTAAAAAATTCAATACTGTCGGATTAAAGGGACAGGGCTTTAGTCAAACATTACAAGATGTAATCTCGCTGTTGTTGATTTGCTTAACATTAAAATATTTTATCTGCGGCATTTTAATAAAAAGGATGCTTGGGTTTAAAGTGTAACTATTTATCAGAAAAAAAGGAAAGTGTTGAAAATCTCTATTGCTACTTTGGTTATTTCCTCTTATTGAACGCTCGATTGTGAAAGTGAAAGTAGACAACAAGTTGGCTTCTTTAAAAAGAACCCAACGAAAGGTTCGCATCTTGTTTTAAATTTGCAGGTTTGCACAGCAAATTTAATGCCGTCATTTGCAACCATTTTTTAAGTACAGGTATTAAGTTATTGAAGAGAATTTATCACAATTTTAGCTCTTTATTGCATGTGATAACTGGCTTTTTGCAACATTTTGAGACAAAATATTTCTTTTGAAACTTCAAAACATCAAGTGGAACTTCATGGCACTATATATATATACCTCTGCAAGCATTTGATATCTGAATTTGTAGTACTACATTTTTAAACAAATGTGAAACCTTTTTATTGGACGGGTTTTCAAAAATCTGTCCTTTAAAATAGCGAACCCCGGCAGGTTTACCTTTTGGTTAACCTTTCTGATAAACCCGTCCATAATGCCGTTAGACGTTCTTCTTGTAAATGTTTTATACAAATTAAGACTTTTTATGATGAATTTCTGATAGAATCTGTCATTTCAGTGCCTTTGGCGCTTTGATTATATCTTAGTTTTGAAGCCATCTGGTTACAATAATGGATGTATAAATACATTTATTTCTCTTACATGGAGTTATATAAAAGTATATAAACATATTTTTACCATTCTAATGAATTTTAAAACAATAAAAACAAAAACTACATAAGTTAGTGCACGAAAAAAGGTACCTTTTTACAAAAAATGTGTTTTTCGTCAGTGCAGAATAAATTTTGTTACCAGTAACTTGTATCGAAGACAGTTTCAACATATTAAATATCTAACAATTAACCTTTGATTATTTTGTAACTAATTAGGCATGTTGAGGGTATCAGTGGTAGTAATAATGCCCACAAAAAAGTGCCTTATGCATAGAATCCAAAATATCTGCTACAGAAACACTATAGTTAGTTTTAGATCATAATATGGATCCTGACCATCTAAATAGGATACCTGATTAGTGAATTTGCAAATACATATAACTTTACTTAACATATCAAAAAAATAAAAGGATTAAACCAATGAAATATGTGAAATAAAATAAGTTACTGTCAGGAAAAAGGGCCTTTTCAGATACCATATAGATGACCAATGATTTTTCAGTTAGAATGCCATATGTATATACACAATTATTAAGCTATCATAATACACCAAGGTTTCAACTGAACAACTTACAACTTCTTTCAATGAAAGAAAATAAAAAAACAACAAAAAGAAAAATGATATAAAAAGACATCTATCAGTGGTCTAAAATAGCCTTTTCTAACATGTTGTGAGCTGATATTTGCAACACGTGTATACCCAGTCACTTGCAACTGCATGTCATCATACAAATGAGCTGCTCTGAAAACCCTGTATCAGCATGTTCTAAAATTAACTTCTTGTAATCTGTAATAGTCTTTTAGTCATTGTCCACCTTATATGATGTGTCAAAGGCTGTTATGGCATTTGTCTTTTCCTTCACAAGGGCATATACTGGTGCTGTTTAATCAATTTGATTGACATATGCAATTTTCTGAACACATTGTATCACAAGTGCATTCACATGTTACACCCTGAAAGAGTTCCCTTGATGAAATAATATCTTAAATAAAAACTTCTTTAGATTCTTCAATATCTTCTACCAACGTCTTATTCAGTTCATTTTGGCACTTGTCATCACCTTGGCAAGGACAAATTTCAGTATACAGTAAACTATTAGTTCCACATCCACAGTTGCTGGCGCAGATGTTACGACCTCCACAAGAGCAAACAAGTTCTCTCAGTACCTCAGCACTGACTGGATCATCCATTAAAACAGGTATAATGGTATTGTTTTCTACCTTCCATCCATGACTCACAGGAGTGGGGATGTTTGACACAGACTGATAGGCATGTAGCCACATTTTGGCTTGCCAAGATGCTCTGCGAAGATGTTGTTCAAAACTTGCTTCCGAAGGGGATAGTTTTGAAAGTGTTGTTTCCTTTGTAGAAGCTAATCTGAAATGCAGATCATTTAGACAGCTGTGATATTTTCCCTCTTTGTGTTTTGGGTCATATAGATTTGCAATATATTTTTCTCCAGCACGCAGAGCTCCCTGTTCATCACTGCCGTACGGCTCTAGGAGATCTGTTAATTCATCTATTCTTATGTCTTGAACCATTTTCAATACTGACTTCTTTCCTATTCCAAACAATGCTGAGGTAGAATCACAACCTGTAAAGGCATGTATATCAGGACAGATCAAACAGAACAACGGCCCTAGAGATTTGGAAATAGTGTGAATGGTAATGAAACGTCTCTGATCAGTTGTCTTTGTGACTCTTCCTTTCTCTATCCAAAATTCTGAAATATGTTTGGGGAAAATAATATAAAGCAAGCACAACAACACCTGTATCTGGTGTTTTGATGACTATTGTTCTACCATTATCACCTGTGAATTTCGAGTCTACATCCACTGCCTTCAATGTTATTCGTGTATTGACCTCTTTCAGTGTGGATGCTAAGGACTGTGACTCAGTCCTTCAGACTGAAGATAGACATTCAACAGTTTTACCTTCCGCAAAACCACCTGCTATTACCAGCTTTCTCTCATGGCGGGATTGTAGGGCTTGTGATTCACATGCTCTTTCTGTGTTATACTGAGAGAAGAACTGGTTGAGTGCTGCCTTATTTTCAGGTGAAGCCATATTGCTTTTTTCCAAGGTGGAGTTGATTTTTTGGCTATCACTTGATACTGTCTTCCTGGACTTTGACGTCTTTCCCTTTCTGCAGATTTTACAGACACTTTATTGCCATAGTTATCAAATACATCAACAACAGTGTCCGCATGTCTCAAGCAGTGTAGAAGTGTATCCATGCAAACATTTGCTAGTTGCTGAAATGAGGCGTTTTTATCACTTGACATCATTTGCAAAACGGCCATTGCATCATGTATATAGATAGTGGAGGATACTACATGCTTCGGAAGCAACTTTACACCAGGCCCATTTTCTTCCAGCTTATATAACAATTCAGCCATTGTGGTTTTCCTCACAGAATCATCTTTGTGGAAAAGGGAAATTGGAACAAATGTGACACTTCCTCTCTGTTTTTTGATAGTGAAAGAGCTCTTCGAAAACAAGTTCTGAGCTTATTGCCACATCACTTGCCTTTCCCTGTGTGATGACAGTTGTTTTCTTTATCACATCAGAGAATGCCTTCAGGCTGCATCATGTTATAGGAGCATAGAAACTTGTTTTCCTTTGCGTTGATAGTGTGTGTTTCATAAAAGCACCAAACTTGTTTTCTCCAGTTTCGACTGCTGATGGAAGAGATTGTGGAGCATGTAGTCCTGACGAAATGCTCAGCAAAATTCCTTCTGGATGTAAATCAGCATCAAAAAAGTTTGTCGTGTTGTTATTTATGTTGTTAATAATATTCAGGAACAGAATGTGGACCTCTACAAGACCTTTACCAAAGCATTTGACACAGTCAGTCGTGAGGGACTTCGGAAAATTATGGCAAAGTTTGGCTGTCCTGCCGAATTCATAGCAATGGTGCAGCAGTTCCACGATGGTATGCTTGCAAAGGTCCAAACTGATGGCGAGTTTTCTGATCCACTTCCTATGAAAAATGAAATTCAGCAAGGCTGTGTTCTAGCTTCAACATTGTTCAGCATGATGTTTTCTACCATGCTTACAGATGCTTTCCAGGTGAAAATGGTATATATTTTAGGCATAGCTTTGACGGGAAACTTTTCAACTTAAGAAGGTTGCAAGTTAAATCCAAGGTGCAGACAGAGGTGCTAGATGAGTTCCTCTTTGCTGATGACATGGTAAAGGGTGCTCCAACAGAAGAAAAAATGCAAAAAGGTGTGGATCAAGTATCTGATTCATGTGACAGCTATGATCTCACAATCAGCATCAAAAAGACTGAGGTAGTTATTCAGCCAGCACCTGGAAAGCCTTACAAAGAGCCTATCATCACAGTGAAAGGTCAACGATTGCAAGTGGTAAACAAGTTCTCATACCTTGGAAGCACGTTGTCTAGAGTTGTACACATTAATGACGAAGCCAATGCCAGGATTGGCAAAGCTAGTGCAGCATTTGGCCGACTACATGGAAGTATTTTGGATCAAAGTAGCATCAGACTTGACACAAAGCTGAAAATATACAGAACCGTGGTGCTGCCAACACTATTATACGCATGCGAAACTTGGACAGTTTACCAACGGCATGCCAAACAAATGAACCACTTCCATACAAGCTGTCTTAGAAAACTTCTAAAGATCAAGCGGCAAGACAGGATTCCAGACACAGAAATCCTGAAAAGGGCAGGGATGCAGAGTGTACATACTCTTCTAAAATTGGCACAGTTAAGCTGGACAGGCCATGTTATCAGAATGCCTGATGAAAGTTTGCCAAAGAAAATCCTGTATGGAGAACTACAAAAGCGATACAAGGACACCTCAAAGCCTCCCTTAAAGACTTTAACATACGAACAGAGAAGTGGGGCTGGCAAATACGAAGCAAAAAGAATCAGCGAAGCCGAGCAGAAACGTGTACAGCGGAAAGCCAGAGCTGAGGCATCACCAACGGAGCTTTCTTCCTCAGACTTCTCTTGTGCTATCTGCAACAGGCAGTTTAGAGCTAAGATTGGTCTCATCAGCCATCTTAGAACACACAAATAATAACACTTCACGCATTTGATTAGGATTGGTCATTGTCAGTAATGACAGACGAACTTACATAACATTACAATATCTTGGACATGATTTTCATAACTTTTTATGGTTGTTGGTGGTGCCTGCTCATGTATTTCGAATGTAGTCTGGAAGCTACAACATATCTAGGAGATATAATGGGGTTCCTGTTAGCCACCAAATCTTGCATCTTAAGATATTCTCTTTCATTTCATTTGGCATAGACCATTTAACTTGTAGAGCTATATTATACAGCTGTTGATCCAGGGTCTGAATGACATGTGACTGGCCAAAGGTTACAGCAGTTTCTTTGCTTTTGCGCATTGTGGTGTACACAGTTGCCATGTCAGCTGGTTCTGATTCTATGATAGGAGCATAACTGGCAATTGTCACAGTGTCCGTTTTTGTTTTTTCCTGACAACATTGTATAGAATGCGAGCGTTCGGTCTGGCAGTGCTATACCAAAATCAGTTGGAATGACACCACTTGACAGACAACATAACGAAACCCCTGCTGCTTAATTGATAAGTGGGTGTAATTCTTTGTAAATGAACAAGAGGGCATATTTTTACCATTTGATTTCAAATACGTTTTCTGATACTACAATGAAAGATAAAATTCTGCATGACTTCAACAACGTTATTGTCAAATGCATAAAATTAAAAAGATATTTGTTTAATTAAATATATAATTAATCAAGTTTTTCATTAAACATGGTAAATATGTCATTAATTACACTTTAGACAGTTTTTTTTATTATGCATTAGCTTCATTATGAGTGAAAATGGCAAGGAAAATTATGTAGCTTGGAAATTACCAAATCTGGCATTATGAATCACAGTGACCTACTTTTGAGCAATTTCTATGGTAACTGCACCACCTGGGAAGTCTACATCATGTCTCAGTCAACTCTAGAGACTTAAAGCTTTAAAACTATATATAACAACCTTTTGTGTAGAAACATCGTATTAAACTCAATATTCTGATGACTTTCAGCTTCTATGCCGATCGCCTAATACCATGTTCAAAATGATGGGAATTAAATTAGTTACTTTTCTCTTTGGGAAATGTTTCTTGCTTCAGAATGATAAGAACACAACACTGATTGGAAATAATGGTTAAATAAACACAGTCAGTGCGCGTGTCTAGTTTATCTGACTTGAATTCGCTTTCTCATTTCCGGTTAAAATGCAAAATTGAATGTGTTTCATAAAAGTTGTTAGAAAAATATATTTTTCACCTAGACCCAAGACACCCTTCGGTGGAGCCATTTCCCTGTCATACTTACGTAATAAATATGCATAGAAACTTGGTTCTAGGGGGGACGGCTTGGGTGCACAAACTCTGTGCTAGAGTTGCCCTTAGGTCATGCCCTAGGGTCAAAATGTATACAAATGTTTAAGTTTGCTTTCAAATTTACATTGACATTTAGGTAAGCGTTTCTCTTGGAGGTCATAATTTGGTTACCTTTTACGCAAGGTAGTGGAAATTTAGTATGCTACGTACCTAGACATAAACCTTTAACTTTGCTAGAGCTGCCCTAGGTCATGCCCTGGGGTGGGGCTACAGGTCAATGTTTAAATTTACATTCGAGTTTACACTGACATTTAGGTCCGCGTTTCTCTTGGAGGTAATATTTTTATACCTTTTAAGCTAGGTAGTTAAAATTTGGAGTGCTGCTTACCCAGACTTAAACCTTCACCTCTGTGCTAAGTTGCCCTGGGTCGTGCCCTGGGGTGAGGCTAGGGGTCAAAATGTACAACAGGTCAACTTTGGGTACTGTAAAACACTTTAATTTGGCGGCAGCAAAGTTTGGCAGTTTTTATTACAAATGGAGTTTTTTGCAGATTTACATTTTGGCGGAATTTTTATTTCCGAAAAAAAAAAAAAAAAAAAAAAATCCGTGAGTTCTGACGTAGCCCTGTGTGTTTTTAGTATGCAAGTTCTGCACTGTGATTTCCAAGTCATACAGGATGATTTTCAACTGTTTTCCACGTCGCATTTCTCTTGTGTGTTAGTGAATACAAATCAGTTCTTTTATCATTTGATTGCACGACAAAACAGATATGTATATTTATTATGTTTTAGTTTTCTTTCTCGGTGCGTCAATCAGTTACTAAATATACCTGCAATTTTGACAATTACTGTCAATGTGTATTTGCTTTTATTCAACCCTACTGAGCCGGTTTATAGCTAGATTGTTATCTATCTTTATTTTCAGGTGCTTAACAAGTATAAAAGAAGTATATGCACTTTTACGTTTGTCACTTGACTGACTGACGTTGTCTGCAAGTGCAGCATACATGCGATGTGTATTGGGAATATAATTTCTGCCAGTTTGTTATTCTTCTCTTTAATCTTTATTAGCGTTTTTCTTTTATTTATCGTTTTGCTTTTCTCGACCGCCAACAGCGCCAAGATAAAATGACCGCCAAATATGTGTTTTTACAGTACCTGCTATGCGAGGGAGTTGAAATTTGATATGCTACCGTATTTAGGTCATAACTTGGGTACTTGTTACGTTAGGAAGTTCAAATTTAGTATGCCACTTACCCAGACCTAAACTTTTAACTCTAGAATATAGACGTGCCACATGGTGGAGCTAGGGGTCAAATGTACAACAGGTCAAACTTGGGTACCGGTTATGCGAGGGAGTTGAAATTTGGTATGCTACTTAGATCATAACTTGGATACGCTAGGACATCACGAAAACATGCCTATATAATTTTGACCCTCTTAAAGCCCACTTTTATATAGTAAAACTGGGGTTTACAGGGGTATATATTATTTTTCTTATTTCTGCTTATAGGCTTGTTTTCGTAATGTATAACAGGCCAGATTTTACATTCAAGGTTCCATTGACATTTACGTCCTTGTTTCTCTTGGAGGTCATAACCTGGGTACCTTTTACGCTATTTAGAGCAGTTGAATTTTGGGATGCTACTTACACAGACCTAACTCTTTAACTTTGTGCTAGAGTTGCGCATGAGTAATTCCCTGGGGTCGGGCTAGGGGTCCAAAAGCCGGGTTAATTTGGGTACTTCTGACACATATCTATTATGTTGACAAGTATTTCAAAAGTTAATACCTCAACGACCGCTTATCAGAAAGCATTCATATTGCAACCATTACTGCACTGGAGTGAACCTTTTATCATTTGACATAGATCCCGGGGTTTATGCCCCGCCCCCCACTCCCGGGCTCCGTGGACAGCCTGCAGTCATTGGAAACTGTGGAATGTATTGTTGAATAAAAGTCACACCAAATATGCTGCGTAGAATGCAGACTGATCTTAGTCTTATCATGGAGCACATAGCTTTAAGTTCATTATTTACGTTAAGGTTTCATTGATGTGAATTGATACTCTTTCAAGTGGTAGGGGGAGGGGGTTGGGGACAACTGTCAAAATTGTTTTGCCTTCCCTCTGACAAGGAGTTTACTATAAAAGGAAAGAAATTGCTCCCTTTAGGAGCAAATTCTTTCCGTTTAGAGTAGACCCTTTTTCAGGAGGGGTTCAGCGTGCATGAAAGCAAACAGGAAGTCGTAAAAGTTCTCTGCCTTGTAAAGATGGCATGTTCGGCCCCTTTGTAGTCATGTCGGTGTCAATGTTATCAGTGGTCACACTTAAAACATACTAATATGTCCTTTAGAATAATTCGAATTCCTTTTCAGTTACATATTTAAGCCACTTATTGTTGGGAGTGAAATATTCATTATCTAAAATACATACCTTTGTTTACCTAGTCCCCAAGCAGGGGCTCTTCACACCCAAAATAGACGAATATGTTCTGGATAAGATGTGACAATTTGTCTACAACAAGACAATTTTTGATAAAGCGTATTGATATGGTTTAAAGGTAAAATCGCAGCCTACAATTAGAACTAATATATTTGTGTGCATTTTAACGCTTAGCACTCTGGGTAAAAAAATCAGAAATCGACATTTTGAAATAGGTTTCTTATTACTCCCACATAACAGGTTTTGACATTCCATACAAATTGTCTCCAGTGGAGACAATTTGCATGAAATGTCAAATCTTATTTTCCGGAAAAAATAAGAAAAATATCATCGATTTGTCATCTGTGAATTAGCCCAGAGAGAGCTAAAGGTTAACATTACTACGGTAGCAGTTACAATTTTATGTTGTCCTGACAGGAACACGTGAGCAGACGCATGAAAACAGGTGGGCGCTTGGTCGGATGAAGTTGGCATTAAGCAATATTGCACTAGAAAAAATTATAAAGTGTACACAATTACTTTATTTCTTCAGTCTCATATGTAACTAGGGTATTTTTTTCTTATATTTTGCTTTCTTTTAAATTATTTTCTCTCTCTCTCTCTCTCTCTCTCTCTCTCTCTCTCTCTCTCTCTCTCTACCATTCTGCTAACTTCACATATCATTCTGCCATTCTGCTCATTTCACACTTTATTGTGCCAATCTGCTAACTGTACACTTTCTTTCTGTCATTCTGCTAAGTTCATTCTTTGATTCGGTCATTCTGCAAACTTTATACTTTTATTCTGCCATTCTACTATTTACACACTTTCATTCTGCCATTCTACTAACTTCAGACTTTTATTCTGCCATTCTGATAACTTCACATTTTCATTCTACATTCTGCTAACTGCAAAATTTTATTCTGTCATTCTGCTAATTTCACACGTTTATTTTGCCATTTTACTCACTTCGTAATTTCATTCAGCCATTTTGCACACTTCAAACGTTCATCTGTCATTCTACTAACTTCACACTTCATTTTGCCATTTTAGTTACTTCACACTTTTATTCTGCCATTCTGCTAAATTCACACTTTTGTTCTGCCATTCTGCTAAGATCCTACTTTAATTTTGCCATTTTGCTAACTTCACATTTTTATTCGTCCATTCTGCTAACTTCACTTTTTATTCTGCTATTCTGCTAACTTTACACTTTTATTCTGCCATTCTGCTAATTTCAGATTTTTAGTCTCCCATTTTGCTATCTTCACGCTTGCATTTACCATTCTACTAAATTTACAGATTCATTCTGTCATTCTGCACATTTTCACTTTGCCATTCTGCTAACCTTACACATTTATTCTGCCATTCTACTATCTTCATACTTTCACTCTGTAATTTGACTCTTTTAACACTTTCACTCTGCCATTCTGCTAACTTTACGCTTTGATCATGCCATTTTGATTTCACACTTTCATTCTGCCATTCTGCTCTCTTCACACTTCATTTTGCCATTCTGCTAACTTCACACTTTCATTCTGCGAATTTGCTCACTTCGCGCTTTCACTCTGCCATTCTGCTAACTTCACACTTTGATTCTGTCATTCAGCTAACTTTACGTTTTTATTCTGCCATTGTGATATATTCACACTTTAATTCTGTCATTCTGCAAACTTCACACTTTGATTCTGTCATTCTTCTTACTTCATAAAGATTCTGTCATTCTGCAAAATTCACACCGTTATTCTGCCATTTTACAAACGTCACATTTTTATTCTGCCATTCCACTAATTTCACAATTTAATTCTGCCATTCTGCTAACTTTACACTTTAATTCTGCCATTCTGCTAACTTCACATTTTCATTCTGTCATTCTACAACATTCACACTTTTATTCTGCCATTCTGCTAAATTCACAATTTTATTCTGCCATTCTGCTAACTTCACACCTAATTCTGACATTCTGCTAACTTCACATTTTCATTCTGTCATTCTACAACATTCACACTTTTATTCTGCCATTCTACCGAATTCACAATTTCATTCCGCCATTCTGCTATCTTCACACTTAATTCTGCCATTCTGCTCTTTTCACACTTCATTCGGCCATTGTTCGAACTTCACATTTTCATTCTGCCATTCCGCTAACTTCACACTTTCATTCTGTCATTCTGCCAACTTCACATTTGTACTCTGCCATTCTGTTAACTTCATACTTTGATTCTATCATTTTGCATACTTTACACTTTTTAATCTGCCATTCTTCTACTTTCACACTTTCATTCTGCCATTCTGCTAACTTCACACTTTGATTATGTCACTTCGCTAACTTCACACTTTTATTCTGCCATTCTACTCACTTCATACTTCATTTTGCGATTCTGCCTTCATAAATTTATTCTGTCATTCTGCAAAATTCACATCATTATTCTACCATTCTATATACCTTACATTTTTGTTCTGCCATTCTGCTAACTTCACACTTTAGTTCTGCCATTCTGCTAACTTCACACTTTCATTCTGCCATTCTGCTAACTTCACATTTTTACTCTGCCATTCTGCTAACTTCACACTTTGATTGTATAATTCTGCATACTTTCACATTTTTATTCTGCCGTTCTGTTAACTTCACACTTTTATTCTGCCATTCTACTAACTTCACACTTTTATTCTGCCATTCTGCTAACTTCACATTTTGATTCTGCCATTTTGCTAAGTTAACACTTTTATTCTGCCATTCTACTACCTTTGCATTATGCCATTCTGCTAATTCACACTTCATTCGGCAATTCTGTTAACTTCACATATTAATTCTGCCAATCTATTAGCTTCAGACCTTTATTCTACCATTGTGCTAACTTCAAACTTTCATTCTGCTGTTCTGCTAATAAATTTCATACTTTTTCTTCCATTCTGTTAACTTCATTCTTTCACTCAGTCATTCTGCTATCTTCACACTTTGATTTGGTCATTCTGCTTACTGTACATTTTCATTCTGTCATTCTGCTAACTTCATTCTTTGAATCTGTCATTCTGCTTACTTTACACTTTTATTCTGCTATTCTACTATTTTCACACTTTTATTCTGCCATTCTATTTACATCACACTTTTATTCTGCCATTCTGCTAACGTCACACTTTCATTCTGCGATTCTGCTAACTTCACACTTTCATTCAGACATTCTGCTAACTGCAAATTTTTATTCTGTCATTCTGCTAACTTCACACTTTTATTCTGCCATTTTGCTCACTTTACACTTTCACTCTACCATTTTGCTCACTTCAAACGTTCATTCCGTCATTCTGCTGACTTCATACTTCCTTTTGCCATTCTGCTAACTTCACACTTTTATTCTGTTCTTCTGCTAACTTCACACTTTCACATTTTGCCATTTTGCTAACTTCAAACTTTTATTCTGCTATACTTCTAACTTCACACTTTTATTCTGCCTTTCTGCTAACTTCACACTTTCATTTTGCCATTTTGCTCACTTCACACTTTTATTCTGCCATTCTGCTAACTTCACACTTTTATTATGCCATTCTGCTAACTTCACACTTCAGTTTGTCATTTTGCAAACTTCACACTTTTATTCTGCCATTTTGCTAACTTCACACTTTTGTTTTGCCATTTTGCTAACTTCCTACTCTGATTTTGCCATTTTGCTAAGTTTACAGTTTCATTCGTCCATTCTGCTAACTTCACTTTTTATTTTGCTATTCTGCTAACTTTACACTTTCATTCTGTCATTCTGCTACTTTCACTCATTTATTCAGCCGTTCCACTATTCTGCTAAATTTACACTTATATTCTGCTATTCTGATGACCTTTCAATTTCATTTTTCCATGTTGTTGGCTTCACAATTTCATCCTGTCACTCTACTAACTACACAATCTTATTATACCATCCTTTTGTTTCTACCATTCCTCTTACTTTACCATTCACAACCTTCTAATCGGTTGAGTTAACACTTCCGTGCTGTCATTTTGCTAACTTCATACTGTAAAAAGGGTGGAGCACATTAGAGAGGTGTTCATTATAAATAAAAGCAGACATTTATTTTTTTCTTCTTATTATTAGCAGAAATATTTTGACATGTCAATCGAATTGTCTCCTTCGAATCGAATTGTTTCCTTCAAATGAAATTTTCATTTGCATATTTAGCCTACAGAGTGCTAAAGCTTAGAATGCATATGAGACAGAACACATACTATAATTGTACAAAATATCACTGAGCCGAGGAACAGCATTTGCTACACAGTTCTACGTGCGCCCAGCGAAGACTCAGTTTTCGCTAGGCACTCTGTGGATAGGCGTACAGCGAAGACTCAGATCTGAGTCTTCGCTGTACGCATATGCAGACTTATAGAAACTGCTGTACCCTGACTTATTATGAACGTATAGCAATTTTAAACTTAACCTTTTTTTAAATTGGAAATAGTTTATTTCAATATGATACAGTGTTATGAATAGGCACTCGCCGAAAATTCTCACGATGTTTCTTATTTACTATAATTTGAATTTATAACAGAATTGAAAAGCAAAACATTTACGACGGAATCAGACGCACTATTTATATATATTTGCGTCAGAGACATTTTTGACCATATTAATTAGAAAAGGTTGACCAAAAGAGTTAAGTTATAATATTATTTTTGAAAGGTCGCAGGGTGCTCTCAACCCTTTGATTAACGCATAGTTCTCTAGGTAAATTTTTAGCAGACGACATAATAAACTACGTGTCTTATTTTTTCCCAGAAAACAGGTTTTACATTTTACGCAAATGTTTTTCTATTGGAGACAATTCGCATGAAATGTCAAATCCTGTTTTCTGGGGAAAATAGGAAAATATCAACAATTTGTCGTCTGCTGAATTAGCCCAGAGAGTAGTAAAGGTTAAAGAAGTATTAAATCATGAAATAATTTAGGTCGCGTCAATGCAAAAGTGTCTTTACTATAGACAGTATTAAGTGCTGTGTGGAGAGCGTGAAACATCCCCCACCACACACACACACACACACACACACACACACACACACACACACACACACACACACACACACATGTTTCACTTTTTCCGTGTTAAATCTGAGAATTGGGACAGACATGTCAGGCCAAAGAGTATAAACCCAGATCAGACACCGCAGAACACACAGTTTGTGTATACAAGTGAGCCATTGTGTCTTGTTATTCAAGTGCGCCAGTGTGACTTGTTATTCAAGTGAGTCAAGTGAGCCATTATGTCTTGTGATTTAAGTGTAAAATTGTGTCTTGTTATTCAAGTATGCTATAGTGTCTTGATATTAAAGTGTGCCATTGTGTCTTGTTATTTAAGTGTGCCATTGTGTCTTGTGATTCAAGTGTGTCATTGTTGTGTTATTCAAATGTGTCATTAAGATTTGTTATTTAAGTGTGCCATTGTATCTTGTTATTCATTTGTGCCATTGTGTCTTGTTATTCAAGTGTGTCATTGTGTCTTGCTATTCAAGGGTGTTAGTGTGTCTTGTTATTCAAGTGGGCCATTGTGTCTTGTTATTCAAGTGGGCCATTGTGTCTTGTTATTCAAGTTTGTCATTGTATCTTGTTATTAAAGTGTGTCATTGTGTCTTGTTATTCAAGTGTGCCATTGTGTCTCGGTATTCAAGTGTGCCATTGTGTCTTGTTATTAAGTGTGCCATTGTCTTGTTATTCAAGTGTCATTGTATCTTGTTATTTAAGTGTGTCATTGTGTCTTGTGATTCAAATGTGTCATTGTCTTGTTATTCAAGTGTGTCATTACGTCCTGTTATTCAAGTTTATTATTGTGTCTTGTTATTCATGCGTGTCATTGACTTGTTATTTAAGTGTGCCATTGTGTCCTATTATTCAAGTGTGCCATTTTGTCTTCTTATTCAAGTATGTCATTGTGTCTTGTGATTCAAGTTGGCCATCGTGTCTTGTTATTCAGGTGTGCCATTGTGTCTTGTTACTCAAGTGTGTCATTGTGGCTTGATATTCAAGTGTGTCATTGTGTCTTGTTATTCAAGTGTGTCATTGTGTCTTGTTATTCTAGTGGACCATTGTGTCTTGTTATTCAAGTATGTCGTTGTGTCTTGTTATTCAAGTGTCTCGTTGTGTCATGTTATTCAACCGCGACATTGTGTCTTGTTATTCAAGTGTGTCATTGTGTCTTGTTAATCAAGAGTGTCATCGTGTCTTGTTATACAAGTCTGCAATTGTGTCTTGTTATTCAAGTGTGCGATTGTGTCTTGTTATTCAAGTGTGCCATTTTGTCTTGTTATTCCAGTGTGCCATTCTGTCTTGTGATTCAAATGTGCAATTGTGTCTTGTTATTCAAGTTTGCCAATGTGTCTTGTTAATCAAGTGTGTCATTGTGTCTTGTTATTCAAATGTTTCATTGTGTCTTGCTATTCAAGTGTGCCATTATGTCTTGTGGTTCAAGTGTGCTATTGTGTTTTGTTTTTCAAGTGTGCAATTACATTTTGTTATTCAAGTGTGCAATTTTGTATCTTTATTAAAGGGTGCCGTTGTGTTTTGTTATTCAAATGTGCCATTGTGTCTTCTGTTTCAAGTGTGCCATTGCGTCTTGTTATGCAAGTGTCCCATTGTGATTTGTTATTCGAGTGTGCCAATGTGTCTTATGATTCAAGTGTGCCATTGTGTTTTTTATTCAAGAGTTCAATTATGTATCGTTATTCAAGTGTGCCGTTGTGTTTTGTTATTCAAGTGTGCCATTGTGTCTTGTGATTCAAGTGTGCCATTGCGTCTTGTTATGCAAGTGTTCGATTGTGTTTTGTTATTCAAGTGTGCCATTGTGTCTTGTGATTCAAGTGTGTCATTGTGTCTTGTTATTCAAGTATGCCATTGCGTCTTGTTATTCAAGTGTGCCATTGTGTCTTGTTATTCTAATGTGCCATTGTGTCTTGTTATTCAAATGCGCCATTGTGTCTTGTTATTCAAATGTGTCATTATGTCTTGTTATTCAAGTATGTCATTGTGTCATATTATTCAAATATGCCATTGTGTCTTGTGATTCAAGTGTGTCATTGTGTCTTGATATTTAAATGCGCCATTGTGTCTTGTTATTCAAGTGTGCAATTGTGTCTTGTTAATGTTTGTTGCTCATCTCGTCTTCTTTCGATGCCTTCGGAAGAGTGTGCTTCGAGATTGTGGTCCTTCCTCGATAAATTTATTTGTTTGTTGAAATTTTAGGACAAGTATAGTAAGGATTTGAGGTATCTTAATATTTAGGGTAAAAACGGTATCCCCTACCATTTTTCTTCACGCAAGTTTAAAGCGCCCATTATCTACAACCCCCCTTATCTACTATTAGAGGTGTTATTCAGAAAAAATCTTAGTACTGTTTTTATAATGTGCCAATAGCATAGCAAAGAAGCAGATGCCGCCATCAAAAGCGCCTCTTCTGTGTTTATATTTGCACATGTCGCAATTGTAGATGCAAGGTATTAAATTGAAATTATCATAACGCATATGGATAATGACATATGCGCTTCAAAACCAAAGAACATGCATATAATAGAAGACATGAGAACACTAGAACTGGTTTTATCGGGTCTGTTCACATTCAGTATTGGGTTTTGCAACACTGTAACACATTCTAGCTTCAAGCTCAGATGAAGTCCGTTTTCCGTATAACTGAAATGGGCTCAATAGTTTAACCCTGTCATCCCTGGGTTTCTGAAGTGGACTTTTCCATTCTTGAATTTGGACTTGTCCACTGATGTAAATAGTGGTTTCAGTTTGAATAAAAAACAGGTTGTCAAACAGTGTATATCCTGATGAGACGGCTCGCTACGAGCAGTTTCATCTGGATATACACTGTTTGCAAATGTGTATATGTTTTGGTCTGCAGTATTGAGTTACATGTAAAAAACAGAAACTATAATCTACAATATGATGAACTACGGGGAGACATTTTACGGTCGCCCCACAACACTTGACATTAGCTGTAGCAATATGTTCTGTAAAACAAGATCCTTTGAAAAACAAAAATAAAAAATATAACAACAAAAACAACGACAAGCAATTAAAGGTTCCATATTCAAAAAAAAAAAATAGTAAATAAATAAATAAAATAAAATAAAATAAATAAATAAATAAATAAATAAATAAGTAAAAAAAATAAAAAAAATAGTCATTTTATTCTCTAAGAAAGGTTTATTAGATTAATATATGGTATTAATACACTCACAAAGTGTAGCACCTGACAGCCTGTAAAAGTTCAGTTAATCTATCATTCTTGAAATAATTTTTGTTTTATCGTATCTTTGAATTTATGTTGCCAACATTAATTCAGAGATAAGATAAAAATAATTTCATTTTTGATCCAGTTCAAAACGAGAGACCAGCTGTCAGATGTCACATTTTATTATTGTATTAATACTATATATCAATTTATCAGACCTTTTATAGATAAAAGATGGCTATTTTTGAGGAATATGGATCCTTTAAAAATATATATAGACTGGATTTTATTGAGTCTATTCCAGTCAGACCCTTATTAAACAGTGGGGTAATACACCTTTGATTGTCCCTGTCCAAATTATTACCATTTGATTGTCCCTGTCCAAATTATATAAGTTGCCGTCAGGTCACAGAGACACAGTTACAATTCCAAACTTCCATAGACCGTAAAATGGAATTCAGTTGAACCTATAATCTCTTCAAACATATATATTCTGCAAATATTGAAATGTTGCTGATCCGTAATGTTGTTTTACCAAAACCTGGTCAGTAGGACAATACTGAAATATATTTTCCCCAAGGTTATTTAAAATTGAATAATAAATCTCAGCGTATGTGTTTGTAAAAATAAAGATATTTTTGTAATGTTGTTAAAAGAGCTGAGCCACAAATGGATTTACCGTATTTTACCGGAGTACGGATTTACCGTATTTGACCGAAGTATGGGTTTACCGTATTTACCGAAGTATTCAGGCAAACGGACCTGAACAAACAGAGTAGACCCAGATCAGACGCCGCGTTCTGCGGCGTCTGATCTGGGTCTACACTGTTTGACACACATCCAGCAATTTTTGTCACATCAACAGATAGTCAAATGGTCTTGTTTAAAGTTTAGAACGAGTCCGAAGGTATCCGAATTCTCAGGATAAATACGGTGAAAACCAGATTAAATGAACCGTAATGTGAGGAAACGTACCTTCTGATACTAATAAGCGCCCAACGAAGACTCAGATCAGCCTGCGCATCCACGCTATCCACCATGGCTATCCGAAATGCGCCCAGTGAAGATTCTGATCCGTCTGTGCTAATGCACAGGCTGATCTGAATCTCTACTAGGTGCACACGTCCGAAGTTAGGTTTTCTGATATTGAGACTTCCATATGTCGCAAGTAAATGCGTTGAACCAGACCAGTCAGCATTTGCACAGTGTGTTAGGAGTCTTGTAACTTCGCTTGTACCTGCACAGTGGCCCAATTGGTAGAGTGTCCGCTTTGTGTCTTGGAGGTTGTGGATTCGATCCCCAGCAGAGTCAGACCAAAGGCTTCAAAAATGCTGCCAAGCTGCTCTTTCTCTTGGCGCTCAGTATAGAGAAAGTAGAGCTGGTCAGCCTGGTGTCAGTATAATGCAATTGGGTGGACTATCATATCATGTCCCTGTGGCGTGATATGTCAGGCAGGCAGTACTCGTAAAGTGAGCATTGAACTCCCTGCCATATCCAGACCCCGTCGCGATATGACTGAAAGATTGTTTCGAATACAAAACGCTGACAACATTTTGACATTTCCGATGCCTAGGTATAGATATGAATAGGTCTGCTCTATGTATTGCGGTTCATGTTACTTGTTTAGAATTTCAAGGCCCAATATATGCAGGAATTTGTGTTGGCTAGTCATCACATATTCAAACAGCGTTAAAAACCCATCAGGACTAATGGAAATAAGGATCATGATGTCATAATGGATGGCACAAACCTTAAACTTGTACGGTCAACGCCTCCTTGCAACAAATACACATGGAAGAAGGGCAGCAGACAGTTATTTGGAACGATATCTCCACGCGTGAGAACGGAATTTCTAATATCTGTCAAACTTGTTTTGTCACCCTTCAGAAAAAAAAGCCAAATCTAAAAAGGAGAGAATTTACCTTGGAAGCAAATGGTTTCCTTTTACGGCTGGCCTCTTTTCAAAAGAGGTTTTGAATGCAGGAAAGCACACAGGAAGTCGCAATGGTTACCTCCCTTGTAAAACTGGCGAAAAGTCTACCAAATGTATCTAATTCCCTTAGAGGACAAAACTATGGCTGTAAAAAATGATATCATATTTACCCTTAGTATTCGACAACCTCAACTCACTACCATATATGTTCAAAAATTTGAACAAGTACGATTCACTACCCGATGTAGTGTCTAAAAATTGCTGGATGAGTGGCAAACAGTGTAGACCCTGATGAGACGCCGCGTTTTGCGGCATCTCATCTTGGTCTACACTGTTTGTTCAGGCCTGTCTGTCGAAATACATACGGTAAATATAGTAACTTATACAGCCATAATTCGACCAGCAGTTGAATGTTTTCACCATAGAGAACCCTGTCATTCAGAAGCATATCTCGATCCTTACAAAACTTACTTTTGTTCCAAAGGTTATGAACGACAGAAATTGGGCCACAATTAGGAAAACAGCCCTTATCGCACACGCAGACAGCAAAGGCCCAGATCAGGCTGCGCATTCCCTTTGATTAGGGCATTCGCTGACATGGAATATATTAAGGGGGTGGGGAGGGCTTGATAAACCTGGAATTTATCAGAGGGGAGACAACAATATTTGCTTTCCTGTACACCTATTACTTTCTAAAAAGGAGCTTATTCTAAAAGGAAATAATTCACTGCAAAGGAGGGCAAGTTCTTTGCTTTTAAGGTAGGCCCCTTTACAGAAGGGGGGGGGGGGGGGGGGGTGAAAAAATTTACAGGCTTGTCGCCCTTTAATTGTATCAATAGCCCGCAGAACAGGAGTTCCTGAAGAGGATGACATGAGTTTACCATTACGAAAAAACGCCTATTCAAATATATAGAAAATTTTACCTCCAAAAACTGAAAATTTTCAGATAAAAAAACAAAACAAAAAAAAAAAAAAAAAAAAAAAAACTCTGATATTTTTCATATTTCTGCTCAAAATATAGATTGTGGGTACTCGTTAGAACCGCCTCAGCGAGGCGGTTCTAACGAGTACGCACAATCTATGGTTTTGAGCAGAAATAAGAAAAACAATGTATACCCCTGTAAACCCCAGTTTTACTATATAAAAGTGGGGTTTCAAAGGGTCAAAATTATATAGGCTTGTTTTCGTGATACGCTGGGTGCACATTAGGTACGTTTCTCTTGCACACTGCGGTCCAATTATTTCAGTTATGTGTTAATTCCACAAAAATAAAGAAGTGAACTTAGGAAACACCGGGCTTATCCTTTAGCCGACATTTGAAACACAGAAAAATTACATCGCAGCACATGATCGGAAGAAGCCAAGACAGCACTGTGCATCGATTAAAACTGGCTAGCAGGGTCTTCGAATCATATCAGGTTTATCTGTTATTTTGTGCATCGTTGTGAAAACACTGACTGCTGATCAGGAACTTCACTGTAATAATCAGATATGTAGTATACCTATGGCATGTTCTGTAGACGTTTCGTTTTACTTAGATTAACGGATTAGGATAAGTTTATTAATCCCGAAACTTACTAGCGTCACTAATGCATTTCTGGACATGGTACCAAATTAAAATGTAAGCATGAAAAAGTGTTAAGTAATCTAGGCCGAACCATGCGAAAACGTGCTCTCGGGCATAAGCGTACAGCGAAGGCCCTGATCAGACTGCGCATCCACGCAGTCTGATCAGGGCCCTCGCTGTCCGCCAGCAGAATCATTGTAAACTGCAGAATGTATGAATGGAGAGCAGAGGCCCGTATGCAGAATGACCTGAATGATTTATGCATTTTGCGCCTGTTCGAAGACACTCTTTCGCTTGACGAGGTTTATCTAATGCTGGATTAAGGGGAATGGTTACACGTGAAGTTTTTACCGCCTTTTATTTTTGTTTTATAATGAAACAACTCTTGCAGACACGAATTTAGTTCCCTTCTGCGTTTCTTAAAAATTAAGAAAATATTAATAAAAAAAAAAAAGAAAAGAAAGAAAGATAGAAATAAACAAATAGGATATCTACTCTTTTGCTGTAAATATCATGAACATTTTCATGGAGTGTAATGAAAACATCAGTATTTTCACGAGTGCGAAGAACGAGTGAAAATTTGAATGTTTTCATTACATGAAAATTGTTATGGCATTCGCTGAAAAAGAGTATTTTTGCTCTTTTTAAATGACGACATAACTAACGTCACCTAACCAGACATAAACGACATGGCGTCGACATTCAGTGCTTAACAAAATGTTTCGGCAAATCAAGATAATCTTTTTACCAAAATTACCATTACATTCTAACTAAGTATATTCATACTTATGAATGTTTGCTCAAAAGCAGAAAAAAATGAGGATTTCAAACAACCGAAATGCGATCGGCATCTGAGGAAAAACAATGAGGACAACCAAAGTAATCCTAAACGAGGAGTGAAAATAACATGGTCATGTTATTTTTCATAAGTAAAAATACCATATCCTTTCACTGTGTGAAAATATCATTTTTATTTATTTCGGATATACAATGATTTTACTGCTTGCAATGAAATAAATAAATAAATAAATAAATAAATAAATAAAAGGAAGGAAGGCGGTATTGTCAGACGTCTGGTAGCAGCGAAAAATCGGGAAATTTGGTACAACCAGAAGTCTGGTGGTAGCAAATTTTCGAGAACTTTTCTACCGCCTGTCATCTGGTAGTAGCTACTTATCGAGAAAGTTGCTGCTGCCAGACGTCTGGTAGTACCAAATTTTCGAGAAATTTTCTACTGCCAGATAATCATATATAGGTCTTTACTGAAGACCTTTTTTTTTCATAGCGTGTAAGCTTGTATACATAATATCTGCTGAATTTGAAAGTCTTTGTAGAAAGAGATCAGTGATCTTTCATTTACAAATGCCAAAAAAAAAAAAAAAAATATCATAATCTCACTTTCAATGAACCAGACTCCTTTCCACCGAATTTAAAGATAATTCATTGTTCTATTTTAGGTTGTTATAAGAATAGTTCGGTATGTTCTTGAAAATCCACGATAAAAATATCAGTTTCTTGCATTCTATCCTTCCAATTGTATTAAGTCTAAATCTGTTATACGTATGGCTGTGCAACTATTACACCAGACGTCTGGTAGCAGCAAAAAAAATCTCAATTATTTGCTGGTACCAGACGTCTGGTAGCAGACACTCTAAATAAATAAATAAATAAATAAATAAATAGATAAATAATAATAATGATTATAATAATAATAAGAAGAAGAAGGACCACGCTTAACCAAAGGAGAAACTTTCCCTTAAGAGAAGTTTGTTTGTGTTGAGGTTTTACGGCCCAGTCAACCCAGTGGGGTTATGTCGAGCGCGGTCAGTTTACCTAACCACACGTTTACTGGGCAGGCTTAGTCCTCTAAGCGGTTAACCAGTATTGTGCACATTCTTTCGCCAGAAACTGACAACTGCCCTTCTTGAATCAGCGGAAGGGAGAGAATGACCGTAGAAAATATTTCATGATCAATCTCCACGAAAGAATGTTGCCGACCTCGGCGGGGTTGAACCCGCGACCTCCTGGTCTCCAGTCGGACGGCGCATCCAACTGAGCCACCGAGGCTCAGATTGCACGGATACACAGGCTCATTGAGGTCCATCACGAAAACATGCCTATATAATTTTGACCCCCTTAAACCCCACTTTTATATAGTAAAACTGAGGTTTACATGGGTATATATTATTTTCTTGTTTCTGCTCAAAAACATAGATTGCGGGTACGCGTTAGAACCGCCTCGCCGAGGCGGTTCTAACGCGTACCCACAATCTATGTTTTGAACAGAAATGTGAAAAATATCAGAATTTTTTATCTGAAAATTTTTCATTATTTGGTTGTAAAATTTTCAGTATATTTGAATAGGCATGTTTTCGTAATGCTTAGTTTGATGCACATGTAAGAAGGTCGGTTTCCTCACGTCGAGGTTTATATGTGTATGAAAACAGTTAATTCAACAAGATCTGCCATTTGAAATCAACATTGACAGAAATATGAGCCGGCTGGGCCCAGCACTTTTTTTATACAAGACTGCAAGTGCATCCAGCGAAGACTCAGATCAGCCTGCGCATAGGCGCAACTTGATCAGTCGCTGTCGGCCTGAAGACACTTTGGATCCTTGGTTACCCATCGGGTGCCCTGGAAGATTCTGACCAAACGTAGAATATTCACAGACTGATCAGAGTCTTCGCTGAGCACACATGCAGTATTGTGGGAAATTCAGTGCTCCGGTTTACAATATTATAAAAGAAAGTTTTACCGTGCAAAAGATGCCCCAGGTTTTCCATACAAAAACAGAACCCTGCTGTGTGAAAATTATCTTTTCTCCGTATCCTGTCCCATTTCATACATTTTCAGTTTTACAGTCTGTAGGATAATAAACCATCACATGAAAATTAGTTGGAAAACTAATTTTCAAGTGATGATTTATTTATCCTACAGACTGTTAAAACTGAAAATGTATATGACATATGGGAACCCTAGGGCATCTTTTGTACGGAATAAAAGACAAATGCATATAAGATAGTCTCCAAAATATGGATTAAATAAAATGTTAAGTCTAATTTTCTTCAAAGATAATACCCCCCAACGCCCCCCCTCCCCCACCAAAAAAAAAAAAAAAAAAAAAAAAAAAAACAAAAAAAAAAAAAAAAAAAAAAAAAAAAAAACAATTTTTAAATGCTAACTACTTTTATTTATGACCAGCATGTTAAAGTTTAAGGTTCGACTGCG
>OZ024830.1:30014452-30034452 GCA_964016985.1 Anodontia alba | reverse complement strand
AGATGGCCGCCATGGTCGCCATCCTGAAAATCTATTTTTCGCTTCTTCTCCTGAACCAAAAAGTCAACTGACTCCAAACTTGCTAGGAAGCATCGGGGTGACTTGTAGATCAAAAATAGTTAAAATCGTGCAGATCGTAAATCCAAGATGGACGCCATGGCGGCCATCTTGAAAATCTATTTTTCGCTTCTTCTCCTAACCCCAAATGCCAATTGACTCGAAACTTGGTAGGAAGCATCGGGGTGACATAGACCAAAAATAAATAAAATCGTTCCGATAGGAAATCCAAAATGGCCGCCATGGCCGTCATCTTGAAAATCTATTTTTCGCTTTTTCTCCTGAGCCGAAAGGCCAATTGACTCCAAACTTGGTAGGTAGGAAGCATCAGGTGACTTGTAGATCAAAAATAGCTAAAATCATGCTGATCGGAAGTCCAAGATGGCCGCCATGGTGGCCATCTTGAAAATATTTTTTCGCTTCTTCTCCTAAACCCAAAAGCCAACTGACTTGAAACTTGGTAGGAAGCATCGGGGTGACTTATAGATTAAAAATAGCTAAAATCGTTTCGATTGGAAATCCAAGATGGCCGCCATGGCGGCCATATTGAAAATCTATTTTTCACTTCTCCTGAACCGAAAGGCTTATTGACTTTAAACTAGGTAGGAAGCATCAGGGTGACCTGTAGATAAAAATAGCTAAAATCATCCCTATCAGAAATCCAAGATGGCCACCATGACAGCCATCTTTAAACTCTATTTTTCGCTTCTTCTCCTGAACTGAAAGGCCATTTGACTCGACACTTGGTAAGAAGCATTCGGGTGACTTGTAGATCTAAAATAGCTCAAATTGTTTGGATCGGAAATCCAAGATCGCCGTCATGGCGGCCATCTTGAAATTTTTTCGCTTATTTTCCTGAACCAAAGGGCCAGTTGATTTAAAAATTGGTAGGAAGTATCGGGATGACTTGTTAATATAAAAATAGCTAAAATCGTTCCGATCGAAAATCCAAGATAGCGGCCATCTTGAAAATCTATTTTTCCTTCTTCTTCTGAACTGAAAGGCCAATTGACTCGAAACTTGGTAGGAAGCATCGGGGTGACTTGTAGATAAAAAAATAGCTCAAATCGTTGCGATAGGACATCCCTAATTGCGGCTATGGTAGCCATCTTGAAAATCTGTTTTGAACTTTTTCTCCTGAACCGAAAGGGCAATTGACTCAAAGTTCATTGGAAGTATCGAGGTGACTTGTAGCTCAACAGTAGCTAAAATCATTCTGATTGGAAATCCAAGATGGCTACCATCTTGTTTATGTTTATTATATTTCCCTGCCACTGTGCTGTTTACATGTATAAAATCATGATTCTTCAGAAACCACTTAGGCAATTGCAACCAAATTTTACATTGATCCTACTGTTGAAATGTGATTGAGAGTTGTTCAAATGATCACGCTCTATTGACTGTCATGCCATATATAATATTCTTCAAAATTAAGAACTACTCAGAGGATGATTTTTTCATTAGTTGCGGTGACAGGACTGGAAAAATGTTGCATAACATCTGTATATCTGCAGTGGCTATGTGACTCAGGTGGGTGACCCGTTGCCCGTTGCCCGTGGGCCTCCTGTTTGATTTGGGTATTCGAATAAAGAATCCAATCTTAACGCTAATGATAGGATCTTATAAATGAGTCACGCCAAGCGAAATGTGCCTTCGGGGCATACGCGACAGCGAATGCCCAGTTCAAACTGCGCCGAGGCACAGTCTCATCAGGGCCTTCACTGCCCACTGGACACTATAAAAAGTATCAATTGAGAGTAAATGTCCAGACGAGATCTTGCGCATTTCCTGGATGATGTGAATCCGCACATTTTGCGAATGTTCGAAGGAACGTTTTCGCTTGATCTGGCCCAGTAAAATATTTTACAAACACAACTATAGATCATATAGCGGGCCCACGTAGCCTAGTTGACAAGAGACCCGACTTAATCCATTACGTTTCTCACCGCTGTGGTTCGGGCCTCGGTCGGGTCATTAAACGAAATAATTGAGGTATTTCTGCTCAAAACATAGTTTGTGGGTACTTGTTAGAACCGCCTCACCGAGGAGATTCTAACAAGTATCTACAATCTACGTTTTTGAGCAGAAATAAGAAAAATAATGTTTACCCCTGTAAACCCCAGCTTTATTATATAAAAGTGGAGTTTAAGAGGGTCAAAATTATAAAGGTACGTATTTGTGATGAACAACAACAACAACTAAAAACAAACTCTGCAAACATTGCAGACCCAGACTCGACGCCGCAAAAGGCAGTGTCAGAGCAGATTCTATACTGTTTGCCATGAGGTTAGCAATTCACATGAACCAAAACAATATTAAGGCAGTTTCTATAAAGACCAAGCACACAATGGGACATTCTGACTCGCATGATGGATGAGTTTATTCAAGATATCTGAATATAAATTGGTAAATAGGTTACATTTGTCGACGTTTTTGAAAAATACGGAGTGATATAAAGTACTATAAAACTAAGCTTCTCTTACTAAAGGCAAAGTAGAATTACACCCCCTAATCTACACGTCGTTCGATTTGACACTACGATGCAGAACGTGAAAGCGAAAACACAGGTGGAAAACTAACATTGAAGTTATGATAAACATTGTTTTTTTTCCTACATATTTAAAGGACAAACTTATAATATTTGTCTAAGGATACTTTACCGGCTATCCATGTAGGCGCGGTAACGTACATTTAGTTCGGATGTGAAGGATTTAGGTTTGGTTCTGAAAGGTAACTCTGCGGAATTTAGTTTTGCAGGGCCTGGAGGCCTAGCTTGCACTGAATGCTGATATAATACCAACCAGTGTCAACAGCATGTCTCTCCTATAATTATCAAACGTCCATGCTATAAAACGTACATTTATTCAGCCCAATATTGTTTGTTATTTACATGTTCGGCTGGATCAGCCTAATGATGATTCCAATATTGAAGAACTAATGAATACATGCAGCTATAAAGCAGTAGTATCCAATGTTTATGGTCAAGATTCGTCCATCACTTTGACGTTCATAAATGATTACAGCAACTTTGCCATCTTCGAGATCGGCATTGGATTTAGGGCAAGCAGATAAATCTATAAACGCTGCTCTTGGAAACACAGAAATCGGAGTGTTGATTTCATTGTGTCTCTTCCTATGACAGCAATGTAAATTACAAGGATATATACACTCCAAGCATCTTAAATAGGAATCGAGTTTCTAAAATACTATAATGGTCTCAATGATCAAAGGAAAATAAAAACAAAAACTTCCTCTTTAGGACCTGTCTCAGAGCTCGTAGTTTTTAATCTAAAAATCATACCGTAATACACTTTCTCCAAAACTGGTGTGAACGAAACAGAACGATTTCGAGGGTTTTACTTGATTCGCTCCTGTAATTGTACGAAAAAATATTTCGGACCTTTTGGAAAGGAGAAACTAAAGATTTGTTTTCGCTTTAGGCTGTATGATTTGAGTGGAACTGCAGAAATGTTTAGACGAACTCTACCCAAAGACCAAAAACAAGAATGTTAATATATAGAAATAAAGTTTTAAGACAGGGAGTTAAAGAACCCGCGTTATCCGAATGGTCTGCTGCTGTGCATGTACGGAATAAGTCTGATGAGCTTCGCTTTTGCATTGATTAAAGAGCCTTAAGTGCAAACACTTACAAGAATAATTATAACCGTCTCATAACTGATGATTGTCTGGTTCGCTTTATAGCAAGTGCTTGTTCTGTGTTATCGACCTGTGCTCGGGCTTCTACCTGAAGACATTTTCAGTGGACATTCTGGCGATTGAATTAAATACCACACCGGCTACGTTCCAGTACGTGCGTGTTGCAATTAGTAATTTGACTTCTTTTCAGCTTTGATGGTCATTGACCTTGGGACCAACTTTGGTGTATTACAAAAGGGTTTCATTCATTTTCATTAGTATCTCAAAGTAAACCCCCACCAAAAGTGCCCCTTCCAAAACTAGAGTAGAATGTTCCTGGAAGCAGATAACTTCTTATGGCACTTCCATCGTAGAGGATAAGTGGGAGGTCGTCAACAGATGGACTGTGCCCAGTAACGAGAAGTAACTATATTCCTTTTGCCACTGTCTTATCTGTAGTGTGTTCTTTGTTTCCAAAGGCAACCTTTTTGACGTTTATTTTACTACACTGCAGCTGGTATTAGTGCCGTGTGGCGGCTGTAGAAAGTCTCCACTTACTTTACCATAGTGCAGATTATATTTCATTTCCTTTAGGATCACTGGGCCCATTGTGGAATCTTTGAAAATGGAGTTCTGCTCATGTATATGCTAGAGGGCGTAAGCAGTGTTGCAAACTATATTACTGCTTATGAAGCGTCTCAATAAAACCGAGACTCCCATTTTCTTATCTGTAGTGTGTTCTTTGTTTCCAAAGGCAATCTCTTTTACGTTTATTATAAATTACCATCGTAACCATACACCCAGTTTCCAAAGTCTCCGCCTCATACCTATATGATCTAGCGCACGTGGTCTGGTGGACAGCAGACTAGATTAGAAAAACTGTCAGTACCTTGCTGTATCCGCTTCTGTAATGAACCATCTCTCCTGGGATGGTTTCTTCATTCTAGATACAGACACCGCCGGAAATCAGTATGACTGTTACAGAGTAGGATTACATGTAGAAGACCTCCTATACAGCATTGTCTCCACTATCAGCGTGCACATAAAACATGACGATATTGATGATGTGTTACCTCTATCTGCAGGTTTGAGGGGAGTTACTGGCGATCAGGTCTGTCCGAAATCCCGAAAATCGTCAAATTGTTTAGGGGAGCACAGTTAAACGATCCCGATATTGTTATAGTTTTGCATCAGATAGTTCATTTCTGTGACACCACTAATGTGGAGCAAAAACTGCATTCCTAAACCTACATTACATCAGCAGATGAGTTTTCGAAATGGGGTATCATACTATTCACGGGAAAGTCCTTTTAGCATTACGATTTTCCTTGCTCGGGAAAAGAGAGAGCTCATCTTATTGCTTGCCGTACGTTTGTTCGATTTGCGGTTGTTTGGTTTTGTCTGTTTTCTCTTCCTCTTGGTGTCTATGAAGGGCTGCGCCTTGTAATTGTGGCACTCCCTGGACTTTTCTCTTACCGTTTTTGAAAGCCGGCGGAACTCTCTCTGCAGAACACAGAAGTAAAGCCGTGTATTATTTCATGACTCTAAGGATTCTGGACATATTTAGGTCAATTTAAAACAGTATATAGTCTAAACAAAATGTATCGGTATAACAGAGAGGGTAAACTCTGTGTGTTTCTCCCACTGTTGATTGTAACTTTTGGATATTCATTAGAAGTCAATGCTGACAATGAGTAAGAACGTTGAAAGTGATCTATTACAAGCATTCTTAAATCTCCAAAAGATACACAAAAACTAGTAGATTCATGTAATCCACAGAGTAACGGTTTAAGTGAAGGGAACAATAAACCGATTCTGCAAATAATGATACCATATGTGTTCAAAGGATATCAAGATTCGGACAACCATCGTGCCCTCATTTAGATTGCCCGTCACACGAAGAAAACATTTTCAGTCAAATGGTCGTGCTGTGATGAGAAACCATGCAACACATATACTTGAGTCTGGGTCTGTCACGGCAAACTACCCAGGACCAATCGAACTGAGATAACAATTTAACCCGTACTATTGCAAATGCACACAATCTGTCAAGAGAATCAAATGGCAAAAATCAACTGTGCAAACAAACGAGATTATGGGTATTTCAAGGTCTGTATTATAAGACAGTTAAGGTGACGATCCTAGCGTGGTTAGCCACCCTAAAGCATTCTTGCAGAAGCACGAGCTAAACATGCTGGGATTCAAAATGTGGAACTGTTGAGGGCGTGCAACCAAATTACAAATGTACATGTATATAAGCCGCGTAATTGGAGAAAAGTCGATATAGCCTATGCGAACAGTAAAGTTTCAGTCGAGCCTGCGCACTCGCACAGTCTTGCCAGAACCTATTTTGTTCGCCCACTTAAGCCATAGGCCGCCAAGGGGAAACTTCAGCCAAACATCTAGACATCTGGCTTCGCTAAGGGGCCGGACATGCGCACTGAATGATGATTTCGACGAAACGCCTGGTGGCATGGCTCATATAGTTGACCTAGGTAGGCACCCCTTTTTACAGTTAGTTCTGATATAGGTATAAATATAACCTTATCCGGTGACCTGTGTCTCCTGTTTTGAATTTTCTGTTTTGACGTCATACAGCTGAAAACCAGTGCCTAGGTTTACGACCATTCCTCAGAGTCAAGGTCTACCTTCACGCAAGGTACGAAAATTTGAAATATGAAATATGAGATTTAGAGTCAGTTGAAAGAAACAATTTTATGTAAGTTTAGTAGACGATATCGAACTGTACTTATTAATTTTCATCGTTGAAAATAAGCTTTTATGTGAGAGCGCAAAATGTGCTATGCAAATCTAGATCCTCTAAGTCAAATGTTGACCTTAACTTTAGGGACGATAAAAAACCTGAGCACAGAAGCCTAAGGTCACCGGACACGGTTTCATTTTTATCTTTACATGTATTTTGAACACTGTTCCTCTCTTGTCCAATATGTGGTCTGTATTTTAACAAATTGATCTTGCATATTTTCAACAGATGACGACTAAATTTTGTCGTAAACATTGTATAGAAGAAATCTAAACAATATCAACTTTACAATAATATGCAGAGAATATTTCTGTATTGCTATTTTGTAAAGAACCGCTCAGATTTCATATATATTTTTTCCTTTTATTTGCAGATGTGGCTCTGTCCTAATATATTTATTATACGGGTCGCGTCAAGCGTAAAAGTGCCTTTGAGCATGCGTAAAATGCGCAGATTCTGATCATCCATGCGCATGCGTAAAGTATTATCCGGGCATTTGCTTTCTACATTCTGTGGCATCCCATGATTCTGTTACTGGACAGAGAAGGCTCCGATCAGACTGCGTGGATGCACAGGCGGTTCCGGGCCCTCGCTGTCTGCATATGCCAGAAAACACTTTTTTTTCAAATGGCATGGCCCGTGAAATATAAAATGTAAGAAGCAACGTGAGAAAAAGTACCTTCTGACATGTACTCCCATCAAAGACTCAAATCAGACTGCGCATCCACGCAGCCTGGTCAAAGTTCATTGAACTTTGCATCTGTGGCTCTCCAAAACGCACCGAGAAAAGATTCTGATCAGATTGCGCAAATGCGCAGGCATATCTGAATCTTAGCTGGGTGCACATGCCTAGAGGTACGTTCAGCTCATGTGCATGTTTTATTATAGGGATCAAACATGGTTTTTCATGCATTAACATTCGCCATGTCCCGTGGGAGGTGTTGAAAACCGAGGCCGAAGGCCACGGTTTTCAACACCTGCCAAGGGACCTGGCGAATGTTAATGCATTGAAAAAAACATGTTCGATCGCTATTATTGCATATAAACTGGAAACATTTGCTACTTTTCGCGTTATTTCTTGCACTATTTCGTTTTGCCTTTTCAGCGATGTTGCGCGAACGCTATTTGCACGGATTATGCCCGTTCTGGGGCAGGGCAGTACACATCTCGTGACGCCGTGGCCCCGGTACGAGCATATTGAAAGTTGCGTAGCCCTGCATTAACAGCGCGTGAATTGCCTTGTTAATACATGGCTTTCCGCCGCTTAATGCACGGCTGTTAATAACGTGCGACACTGCTTTTTATGCAATAATTATGATTTCAACAGGGATATATACCCGTTCTTCAGAAAAAAAGGTGCATTAGGAAAAATAAGACGTACTGGTCAAAATTAGGTTTGAACCCGGCTGCGGTCACAGTTCCTAGCCATTTAGAGGCAAACCAATATAACCAATAAGCCACTACGCTAGCCAAAGTATACCACAGTCGACTCATCTCAAACTCCAAAAGACCAGAAGTTTTAATCCGAGATAACAATAGTTTGCGATAACAGGAGTTTAAAAGTAAAGAACATGAAACTAAACCAACATTATCCAAAATTCTGTTTGACTTAAGGAGTAGTTTGAGATATAAGTGTTTCATATAATGAGAGTCAACTGTATATAATGTTTTACAGACACAAGAAATGACTAATATGGTCTACAACTACATCAATCCTTAGTAGTAGCAAGGAAAGTAAATCTTGCTTGTTTTAAATTGTTTACCTTTGTAGCGTTTTATGAAGTAAAAGTACAAAACCGTATCCGAACTCGTAGTAGATGCTTTGGAACAAGTCAGACATCTTTTTATATTTAAGAAAGGGATTAATGAACCCATTTTAGTCTGGAGTCCCCCAAAAGTTCAACTGGCAAATAGTGCAGACCCAAAACAGAGGCTTCAGAATGCGGCGATTGATCAGAGTCTCTGCTGTTTGCAAATAATTTAACCAGTTGTCTATAGGAATATATAAATCACATAGCCTTAAATACCTAAAATTGAAATTGGACTTCCAATACATAGTGTGGGGGAGTTAATTCAGTCTTAGATGGGTTTATTAAATTTAAACAACCAGATACAACTACGAAACCGCGAAACCTATCAATGAATCTTCAATAAAGAAAACAAAGGGAAGAAAGAAATGGTGCTTTCCGCGAAATACATGTTGCAAACATTATCTTCGCAAATACAGTAGAACACCAGTGGCTCGTTTACCGTGGCTGATTCAAACTCGTTTATTAGTCCCTAGGAAATTCTTCCCATATTTCGAGAAAATGTATATATAACAGATTTTTATAAAGAAAATGTATGTTGTGTGTACTCATTAGAATTGCCTCATCGAGGGGATTCTATTGAGTACATTCATCATACTATTATTTTATAGAAGATCACAAGACATCCCTAAATTATCCCCATTTGCCTCCTGACTAGGTAGTATGATTAACTCTCAGTCTCTGAGTCCTCAGTGGTGGCTCGAACTACCCATATCTGGGTCGACTGTATGTTCCATATTCCTTGCACATAGGTCGCACAGTGCAGTTTCACGATAGCCCTGGCTCTGTTCGCATATTTTATAAATTATCTTACTTTGGCCGATCATGGGGAGATTTACCCTAAGTCGAGTTGACCAGTGATTGAATATATTGCCGGTAGGTTAAAAATCAGAGGAAACCCCATAAACAAATAAAAATATATTAACCTTTACAGAAGGAATCCGTGCTTTTGGGAAAGCGGGGAATAAGACGTGGAGTGCGGGAACAAGCTTAATGTTTCTGAAGGTATTAATGGCAAAAGGAAGAAATAAGACTAAGGCCTGGCTACAGCTTTTACATTTATTCCAATATTCATTATTCTAGTTCATGAGCTAGTGTGCAATCTATTCTTTTATCAGTAAAGCAACAGGAAGTAAAATAGTGAAACTGTCAAAATTAAGTATACAGGAAGAAAAACAGTCCAATTTCGATTTTAGTGAAACTGTCGCCATTTGCCAAAAACATCTAGGTGAATCAGTCCTATGTATTTATTCACATTTACTCTCTCTTGTAATCAAGCTATACTAATTAAAGTCCTGATCAAAATGTCAAGGTTTCAAGACCAATTTTCCATGACAAATCAAGGACGTGTTAGTCGTGGTAAATCGATAGAATTTGAGGAGTATTTGCCCACGATTTGCTCTTCCCACGAATACTTATGGTCTTTCTGCGGTGAAGCTACTAATATTGAAGAAACAAATACGTTTATGAATCAGAATTTGCAAGATTTCTTTGGAATATCTACGACCTTCTACGGTCTAAGACGATCTTGCTACGCTTCTTCTACGCATTTGCCAGGAACGAACTACGATAATACACGGCGCTTTGGCGACTACAGACGGTAATGGACGATTAAGCGGCCTCGGTGGCACCGTCCGACTGGAGACCAGAAGGTCGCGGGTTCAACCCCCGCCGAGGTCGGCAATATTCTTTCGTGGAGATTGATTATGAAGTGTTTTCTACGGTCATTCTCTCCCTTCCGCTGATTCAAGAAGGGCAGTTGTCAGTTTCTGGCGAAAGAATGTGCACAGTACTGGTTAACCACTGAGAGGACTAAGCCTGCCAAGTAAACGTGTGGTTAGGTAAACTGACTGCGCTCGACATGACCCCATTGGGTTGACTGGGACGTAAAACCTCAACACAAACAAACAAACATAGACAGTGTAAGACTTTCGCCGATTTACCACGATTAGCCAACGATCTACCACGCTCCTACAGGACTTTGGGCGACTGAGGTACAGTCGACTCTCGTTATCTCGAATTCCAAGAGTCTCTCTGAGATACTTCGAGATATCCGTACCTCGACATATCAGATTTGCAGAATTGAGGCAAAAATAATTCGAACAACCATATTTAACAAATTTATATGTTAAACTTAGAGATATAGTAAAAATATTGTGGGAAAAAGGAGAAATTGCTCCTTACGAGCAATTTCTCCTCTTTTCCACATTATTTTTCACCTGTTGCTAGATTTTCATGTTTTGGCAGGGACAAGATTTTCACTTTGAGATAAGCGAGGTTGAGATAACGAGAGTCAACTGTATATGTAACAAGCCGACAACAGTTTACATCCATTTACTTTCAGAATTCTGAGACGTTCACAACGACTGAAAATGTTACTGCAACTTTTGCAAAGACTGCGACTGTTCCAGAATTTTAAAGAACTGGAGCGAGAGGTGGCAGACAGCGATGTAGCCATGGCCTTGATACTAGCAAACCAGCGCAACAGATGGCAGATGAAGCGAAGGATGAGACGATACTGGGTCAGGCCATGGTTTTGGGGAGACGACCCCCTTCTTGGGCAGTATGAGCGTCCGATGGCGGACCTACGAAAGGAAGATGTATCTGCTTTCAGGAATTTTGTCAGGATGGACCCGGAAATGTTTTGGGAACTTCTTCGCAGGTTGGGCCTCAGATTAACCAAGAACGATACCTGATACAGAAAGGCACTATATCCCGGTTTGAAGCTCGCTATAACCCTCTGCCACTTAGCAACTGGAGATACCTATAGGATACTGATGTATGAGTTCCAAGTGGCTCATAACACTATTTCTATGATTATCCATGACGTCTGTCAAACAATCATCAAGGCATATGGAGAAGAGGTTATAGAATGTCCAACTACAGCAGAAGGGTGGCAGAAAATTGCCAGATAGTTTAGCACTAGATGGAACTTTTACCACACCATGGATGCACTGAACGGGAAACGGGAAACGTATCGCTATTAAGTGTCGGAAGAACGGCGGAACATTCTACTTCAGTTGTAAAAGGTTCCATTCCATTGTTTGATGGCGCTGGTAGACGCCGAATACAATTTTTTTATCTCGATCGATATAAGGGCGAATGGTTTTGCATCTGACGCCACAATTTTTAACCAGTCAGAACTGACACAGGTCATTGAGATTGGCACCATAGGTTTTGCAGCAGCAGACCCACTCCCGAAGGACGACCGACCGATGCCTTATTTTACTATGTGATTTGACGCTTTACCTTTAAGGACATGACTAATGACAGCATTCACACGTACATGTAAACTGCCGGATACAGACGGAATAGTCTACAGGCTATCCATTGGTAGGCGAGCAGCGGAGAATGCTTTCGATTCTCGTCATTTTGAGGAACAGATTAAGAGGCCTTCTCACCGCCATGCAACAGGCACCAAAGATAGTGGAATCCATCGGCTTGGCCTGCTGTTGTCTACATAATACTGTTGACTCTTGTTATCTCGACCTCGCTTATCTCGAATAACCGCTTATCTCGAAGTGAAAATCTTGTCCCTGTCTAAACATGAAAATCTAACAACAGGTGAAAAATTATGTGGTAAAAAAGAGGAGAAATTGCTCCAAATTTCTCCTCTTTTCCACAATATTTTTTCTATACTCGTATTTCTAAGTTCAAGTGTCTAATTACATATAAATTTGTTAAATATGGTTGTTCGAATTATTTTTTCTTTAATTCTGCAAATCTGGTATGTCGACGTACGGATATCTCGAAGTATTTCAGAGAGACCCTTGGAATTCGAGATAACGAGAGTCGATTGTATTATAATAAGACAGTTCAAGGTGTTCATTAAGTCGGTTAAGTCAAGACCTCTACCAGAAAGCCAGTGTTGATTCAGTACGGACAGAGGAACAATTGACATGATTGTCACAACAAGGCAGCTTCAAGAGAAATGCCAGGAACAGAAAAGGGACCTCTACATGATCTTTGTTGACCTTACCAAAGCATTTGATATAGTAAATCGTGAGGGCCTTTGGAATATTATGGCGAAGTTTGGCTGCCCGACCGTTCATAGCAATGGTGAGGCAGTTCCACGATGGTATGCTTGCACGGGTCGAAAATGATGGTGAGTTTTCTGATTCATTCCCTGTGACAAATGGTGTCAAGCAAGGCTGTGTACTAGTCCCAACTCTGTTCAGCATGATGTTCTCTGCCATGCTCACAGCTGCTTTCCAGGATAGTGACAATGGTATACCTATTAGGTATCGCTTTGATGGGAAGCTTTTCAACCTAAGAAGGTTGCAAGACAAATCCAGGGTGCAGACAGAGGTGCTAGACAAGTTCCTCTTTGCTGATGACATGGCAAAGGGTGCTCCAACAGAAGAGAAGATGCATAAAGGTGTAGATTAAGTATCTGACCTGTAGCAGCTATGACCTCACAATCAGCATCAACAAGACTGGGGTGGTTTATCAACCAGCACCTGGCAAGCCTTACAAGGAGCCCACCATTACAATGAAATGTCAAAGATTGCAGGTGGTAGACAAGTTCACCTACCTTGGAAGCACAATGTCAAGAGTCGTGCACATTGATGATGAAGTCAATGCCAGGATTGCTGAAGCTAGTGCAGCATTTGGCCGACTACGTGGTAGTGTTTGGGATCGAAGTGGAATCAGGCTTGACACAAAGCTGAAAGTCTACAGAGCTGTGGTGCTACCAACACTATTGTATGCATGCGAAACGTGGACAGTTTACCAACGGCACGCCAAACGACTGAACCACTTCCAAACAAGCTGCCTTAGAAAACTTTTAAAGATTAAGTGGCAAGACATGATCCCAGACACAGAAGTCCTAAAAGGGCAAGGATGCAGAGTATACATACTCTTCTGAAACTGGCACAGTTAAGATGGACAGATCATGTTACCAGGATGTCTGAGGAACGTTGCCTAAGAAAATCCTCTGTGAAATGGGCAAACGCTCCCATGGTGGTCAAAAGAAGCGATACAAAGACACCCTCAAAGCCTCCCTCAAGGGTTTCAACATACCAACAGAGTCGTGGGAGCAAATTGCACAGGACCGAGCAAAGTGGCGCGGCCTCATCAGAAGAGGTGCTAGTGAATATGAGGCAAAAAGAATCAGCAAAGCCGAGCGGAAACGTGTACAGCGCAAAGCCAGAGCTAAGGCATCAACAGCAGAGCTGTCTTGCTCTGACCTTTGTTGTTCCATCTGCAACAGACAGTTTAGAGCTAGAATTTGTCTAATCAGCCATCTTAGAACACATAAACAGTGGCATTTCTCGCATGTAATTAAGATTGGTCATTGTCAGTAATGACAGACGAACCATTATTATTAGTATTCTAAGACAACGGTACCCTGCACTTCATAATGCCGCCTTGGATCAAAAGTTATTCTGTGGCGCGAACATGCAAGACATGAATAACATTGTTGGTGGGAACCGTACAACAAGAACAGCCAAATCACAGCGATTGTAACTGGCGCATAATTATAATTCACCCGTAGAAGCGGTTCCATGGCAGAATAATATGATCTGAGTTACTGTGCTAGGCCATTTGTGTAATTATTTAGACTGTAGTAATGATGATGTAATGGAGTGTATTGCCGTTCAACACGTATTAGGGCATTTCGGGCCTGGTTAGTTATTTTATTACACCGTTACTAGGATAAATCAAGCCTCTTTTTCACTACTAAGTGTACAATCATTTGCCAGTAACTGACAACTACCCTTGTTGAGTCAGCGGAAGAAAGAGACTGGCCGTAAAAGTATGCCTTGATCAATCTAAACGAAAGAATGTTGTTGACCCTATGGAACGAACTCACGACCTGTGCAAGTGGTAGTTTCTTCGTAAAGAAACGTAGAGACAGCGTCGTCAATCGCTGGGCAGGCGTAGTTTATCGTATATTCTCAAGACATATCCTGTTAGTTATCGTGATCAGTCGGATGAAATCATAGATAAACCGTTGCTAAATCGGTGGTTATCATTCAATTTCGTATCGTACGCGTAATAAATCGTACAACAGTCTAGCACCATTGCACGAAATCGTCGCTGAAGACGGTCCAGATTACCGACGAAACGCCACAACTGAATGCACAATAACAATAAGAATATGCCAAATGGAGTTACGACTGCGCTAGAATTTTCCTACGAATAAAAACAATCGTGGCAAATCGCCGTAGTGACACGATTGTTTTGAGCATGACCAAAACTATCATGGACCTACCTGATCTTTCATGACCGACCAAGAGTCTTCCAGATCTATCAAGATCCTTCTTTTGCACCCTCCCCGCGCCGGTTAACCATCCCCACCCCCCACCCTCTGCCCCCGGTTAATCGTGACCAAAATCGTGACAGTGTGACAAGTTGTAGATGGGTTGCAACGTAAAAAAAAAAATGTTTATAATCTCAGTGTTGACACATTGCTCATTCGCGCTATCTGGTAAGAACTGGCATCATCAGTTTAAAAAAGCAAATGGCGGCTGAAGAATACAAACGTATATATAGACTGATCTGGGCCTTTGTTGTTCGTATATAGACAGTGTTCCGGTTCATTCAGAATGCAATATTAACATGCATTTGTTAAAATGCGATCAAGTATAAATGAACCACAACGTGAGAAACTGTACCTTCGACCATGTGAGTCCAGCGATGACTCACATCAGTCGTCACATTTGCGCAGTCTTATCAGTCATTATTGTTAGCCTGGAGAAACATTAGATCATTGACTAGCCAAAGTGCACACAGCGTTGACTCTGATCAGACTGCGCGGATGCGCAGGCTGATCTGAGTCTTCGCTGAGCGCACAAGACCGAAGGTTCATCTTCTTACTTTGCGCCCCATTAATGATTGACATCTACTCGCTGTCATCAAAATCTTCCAATGAATAATTGTCAATGAACCGGGATTGTATTTTATTTCTGCTGACAAACATAAAAGCTAGTCTGGCAAGGTTTCAACAATTCTTTTCAAAGATTTCAGTAGGATAAAAATTAAATGAGTTTAAGATCTAATTAAAAATAATGACAGCGGAATTTCAACGTATAATATAATTTAAGCTGGGGCACAGCATTTCCTACAAGATTGCATGTGCGTTCATCGAAGACTCGGATCAGCCTGCGCATCCACGCAGTTTGATCCACGTCTTCGCTGCCCACCTGAAGACGCTTTGGATCCTTGGCTAACCACAGAGAGTCCTGCGAAGACTGATCAAACTTCGCGGAGCGCAAGCTGATCTGAGTTTTGCTGAGCGCACATGCAATCTTGAAGGAATTTCTGAGTCCCGGCTCAATACGAAACTGAACATTAACATGTACGTGTACGCACCATATACGGGGGAGGCTGTACAATAGTTCAAGAGCAACACAGATTCTCTTGCTGAAGTTTTAGACAGTGAAGACCGATGCGTTCAATATTATTTTGTTGCTATTAAGTTGAAAGACATTTTATAAGACAACTGACTGCAGGGACATTTTACCTGAACATGTATACGAATTAAACACGCTTTTAAAGGAATTCTAATATTATTTGTCTTATGTATATCTACAGTTGAACCTCAATAACTCAAACACTTTTGGGACCATGGAAATTCATTCGAGATATCGGTAGTTTGAGCCACTGAGTGTTAAACATGACGCCAGGTCAGAAAGCTAATGGCAATAATTTAGGCAATGTTTTTCGATCTCCTAGATAAAAATAGTATGTTGAGTGTATTCATTAGAATCGCAATTCCATGATAAAATAAGGAAAATCCTTAAATATTTGTTTTCTTGGAATTTCGTATGGACTCAAAAACGAGTTCGAATCAGCTAGGGTAAACGAGCCATCGATGTTAGAGTTATTGAGGTTCGACTGTTCAAGACGTTTTCTTCCAAGGTTGACTTTACAGTTAAGAAGTAAGTTTCAGAGTTCATCCTGGTTATTTTTTTTATTTTGGATAGCCGTTTGGCCAAATTTAGTGATAGAAACTGTCCTTTTGGCTTTCTGTTTGTAGTGTTTTGATTGTGGTGCCGTTGCTTTAAGTGCGTCCTACTTTCCCGTTGGTATCTTTGACGAAAGGTGGTAGGTAATTGTATCGATTCCTGATCATTGCCTTTCTTTCTATTTTTATGTCGCATATATTTTTTATACTTATTATTTATTTTATTCTACATTTCCACACTGCATTGTCGGTTTGGTTGGTGCAGTCGTGATGCTAATGCTAAGGTAACATTGTTTTGTTTGCTTGCCTGATTGTTGCAGCTTAGAAACCTGTTTCATTATAATAAGCTGCTCTACATCACTATTTTTTCTCTCTGGATTCACTTTTTTATCTCGATGAAATATGCAAAACGTCGTTTATCATGATTTTGGAAAAGCTTTTAGTCTCAGATTCCGTCATTCCATATTGAGTATGCCACTGAAACTGCATGCAATAATTTGCTTTCACACCATGCTAAATCGGTATCACATAAAATGTCACGAAGAAGCGTTTTCGTAAAGATATACAATCTATGTCAAAGTTCACATCGTTTTCACAGGCAAATATTATTTGTCGGAATTACAGCATAGAATTTGAAACAGATATGTAGCGCTCAAATGGTGTCAAATTTTCATTTCAGCCAAGCAGACCAAAACCAATACCTGTAGAATGAGCCGTCTGATCAGGATCTACACTGTTTGCTATTGTTTTTGATTTAAACTAAACCCCTATATGCAGGAGCGAAAAAAAAATAAATTTCGAGAATGAAAGAGTCCACTTCAGAAACTCAGGTATCTTTGATAAAATTTATTTTTATTTATTTATTTATTTTGATCATTGTGTCTTTTCTGGCAGGGTATGAATGAGACCGAGAGTCTGATTTTTGATATTCTATATGTACGATGTTATCAAGAGCATTATTTACAGATTTTATTAACATTCTTTGGCGATGTTTTTACCATCTTTCGTAAAAGATGGCACTACCTAATTGATAGATTTTGAGATCTGTACTTCAGCATCGTCTGCACATTGATTAAAAGCTCTTACCAACGGGTTTATCGTTTTAGTCCTAGGTCAGTTATTTGGTTGAGCTTTTCGGCAAACTATTAAAACCGCCGATAGGATTCGTTCGTGGATGCATAGGACGGGAGGGTGAGGCGTGTTGGACTTGGTAAGGTGGCGCCTGCATATGGCTTGCAGCAGGAAATTATTAGCGCACGATAAAAGGTTGCCTTGCTACAGTTTATGAAAAGCATACAACAAGGTATGTCCTGCAGCTGGGAAATATAAGCACTTGATAAAAATTACCTTGTTCCAGTTTATGATTAGCATACAACAACGTATGGCTTGTAGCTGGAAAATATAAGCACACGATGAAAGATTACCTGGCTACGGTATGTGATTAGCATACAACAACGTATGGCTTGCAGCAGGGAAATATAAGCACATTATGAAAGATTACCTTGCTACGGTATATGATTAGCATACAACACGTATTGCTTGTTTGTTTGTCTGATTGATTGTTAACTTATAACGGTTTCTATTACTTGGAAGTGTTCGTTTTCTTTCATTTCCCATTTAACACCAGTTGCAATGGAATGAATAACTCTTAATTAGACAGTGTGGACTAAGTCACTTTCTAAAAGTCTTGAATGACAATACAGAGCCTCAAATCCCTCTAATAGAGACAGGACTGAAGAGCATATACTTTTTTACTCAATTTAATAGGTGGGGCTGGGGCTTTACAGCTAATGTCCTTCCAAGCAAAAACAAATATTAAAAATTAAGGCTGAAAAGATGCTAGGCTTTTTTAAAAAGCTTAAACTTGTCTTGGTCGATAATCTATCATAGAAGTATCAACAACCATAGTTTTCTTTACAAGGTGATCATTTTCTGGATACAGTAAACTGTGATAAAAAATATATATCAGATTTGCGTCTGGATTTTCTTTTTCATTTTTCACATTTGCATGTATTCGTCAAAGAACTTTGCTTGTGACTACAAAATTAAGTCAATATATTCTGTGGCTACTCCATCATATGATTCTATACGCGGACATAAGATCTTAATCAGACTGCTCGAACGCGATTGGTGATCAGGGTGTCTGCTGTCTGCGTGTGCTTCGTAGATAGCACATTCGCATGACATGGATCAAGTATTAACCAATTAAAGATTCAATAAGCTCTCCCACACTATATATTGGAAGAGTCCAATTTCGAGTTTAGGTATGTAACGCTATATGATGTAGATATTCCTAAAGAAAAATGTTTGAACTATTTGCAAACAGTGGAGACCCTGATCAGACGCCGCGTTCTGCTGCGTCTGATCTGGGTCTGCACTGTTTGCTGGTTACCGTTTTAGGGGTATCCAGTCTTTAATGGGCTTAAAAGCTACATATCATTAATGCTTATATGTAGTATGCTGGGAATAAATTTCAGCAGACAACAAATTGATGATATTTTCATGTTTCCCAGCAAATAAAAGACTTCGACATTTCATACAAATTATTTCCCCGTGATGACATTTTGCATGAAATGGCAAAGCTGTTTGTCTGGAGAAAAAAGTGAAGAAAATAGCAAATCTGTCGTCTGTCTCTGAAATCATTTTGCATAAAATGTTTAGGCATATTTCCAAGAGACAATTTGCATGAAATGTCGAAGCCTATTTTCAGGAGACAATCTGCATGAAGTATTAAAGCTTATTTTCCGGGATAATAAGAAAAATATCATCAATTTGTTGTGTACTGAATTTTTCCCAAAAAATGTTATAGGTAAATAATGCATCAGAAAAACATACCTATAAAATTTTGACCCCCTTAAACCATACTTTTATATAGTATAACTTGGGTTTACAGAGTATACATTATTTTTCTAATTTCTGCTCAAAACATAGATTGTGTGTACTCGTTAGAACCGCCTCGCCGAGGCGGTTCTAACGAGCACCACCAATCTATGTTTTGAGCAGAAATATGAAAAATATCAGTTTTTCTTTATCTGAAAACTTTCAGTTTTCGGAGATGAATTGTTTCTATATATTTGAATAGGCGTGTTTTCATAATGGGTACAGATAAATAATGCAAATAACTAATCCGTTATTCATAATCAAATCGGCGGATCGTCTCATTTTTGTGTGTCTTGTCATTCCGACGAAACAGCTTGTATAAAAGTACGGTTCAAAAGATCATATGATCCGTAACGTCAGAAAACGTACCGTCGGACATGTGCGTTCAGCGAAGATTCGGATCAGCCCGATCATTCGCACAGTCTAATTAGAGTCTTCACTTGGCGCATTTTTGATAGCCAAGGATGCAAAATTTCTTCATGTGTACAACAAAGAGTCTGCTCAGACAGCGCGGATGCCACGAAAACAAGCCTATATAATGTGACCCCATTAAATCCCATTTTTATATAGCAAAATGTACTTTAGTTTTCTTATTACTGCTCAAAAACATGAACTGTTGGTACTCGTTAGAACCGCATCGCCGAGGCGGTTCTAACATGTACCCACAATCTATGTTATGAGCAGAAATACGAAAAATCTCAGAATTTTTACCTGAAAATTTACATTTTTTGGTCGTAAAATTTTCAGTATATGTGAATAGGCTTGGTTTCGTAATACGCAGGCAGATTCGAGTCTTTTCTGGGCGCACGTGTCAAAAGGTACGTTTTCGCACGTTGCAACACATGTATTCTGTGGTATAACAAAACCGACGAATTCCCAATAGTGCAATAACCTGAACCATATGAAACAAGTATGTGATGTGTAACATTAGAAAAAGGCTCTT
>OZ024830.1:29894452-30009452 GCA_964016985.1 Anodontia alba | reverse complement strand
ATGACCACGTAAAATCGATTTAAGCTCCCACCCCACAGTAAGGTTTTTACTGACCGTTCAAAGGCGGTGCTTCTGCTGTGGTTTACTATTTCTGTCATTGTATGTCTTTGCATGTATGTCCTGGTGATTTTTTTTTTATTTTGGATAGCCGTTTGGCCAATGTTTTTTGAAAAAAAAAAACTGTCCTTTTGGCTTTCTGCTTGTAGTGTTTTGATTGTGATGCCGTTATTTTAAGTGCATTTTTCTTTCCCTTTGCTGTCCTGGACGGGAGTTATTAGGTAACTGTATCGATTCCTGATCATTGCCCTCCTTTCTATTCAAATCTTTAATAAACGATTAATGTCATTCTGGTATGCTCAAGAATATTGACGGGTGGACAAAGGTGATGTTGTTTAAAAACGGTTGGTTTGCCTGTGTTTCTGTCATATATGGCCAAACTGTGACCGTCAAAGGAATTGTGATTCTTTCAAGGTAATATTACTGTCTCAAAGTTATCAAAAAAAGGTAAGAGAAAAGTCCAGGGAGTGCCACAATCACAAACCGCAGCCCTTCCCAAACCCCAAGAGGAAGAATCACGATACAATGTGCATAAACAGGCTGTTCAAAGCTTGATATGTATTAAAAAGGCAAAAAGGTACCTTTTTGTGCATGTATGCTAACTGATATGGGCCACAAAGTATATGATCTCGGGTATAGCCATGAATGACAGATAAATGTTTCTTCTATAAACAAATCATTGCAGACCATTGCTTTCAAAGAATTTTACTGTTACCTTCAAAGCCAATAAACAGATTTCAAAGATATGCACACTAACCAGCTGGTCTCTTTGAATATTGGGAGTCTTGATAGCCCTGTCTTATATGCCACTTCATTCAACATAATAGATTTTCATAACCGATTCAAGTTTAAACAAACACTCACATATTGTTTCGACAAGTTTGACTGTAAATAGTAGGAGCAGTTAGTAAACTGGACAATTACAATGAAAACACAAATATTTCACTGAAAACTTATTGAAATAGTACAAAAGGCAACATATTCTGATAACAGCATCTTTCTTCTATATATCTGTATCACATTTATACATTAAGAACATTTTGCCATACTAGATATCTAAAATACTTGAGGAATGATACCACAGTGGAATGTGCTTTCACCACCTTCTTGTTGTATATACACATCTATCTCAATATTAAACAGATATATATGGTAGGCACATGTGGTAAATACTATTGATAGGAGCACCATTGTTTTTACCCTTGAGGTTGAAAATAATATAAAATCTTACATTTACCATAACAGCTACAAATAGTGAGAAAAGTTGTTGTTTTTTGTTGTTGTTTGTTTTGGCAAACAAGGTAGAAAATAAAAAAGAAAAAAAATCTGACATACACAATAATGGCTACAAATATAGAGAAAAGTTTCCTTGGCAAACAGATGTTGACCTAGATCAACTACTCCTTTAAAATGAACTCATCAGGGTTTACATTTTTGCCACGTCATAGCATTTTAAAAACTGATGACTCTTTTGCAAAAACCATATTCTTTGAACATATGATTGTCTTATTAAAGAGTTTCATAACTACAGACAAGACACTTTCAAATGAAAATTAATTGATATTTTGTTTTCTGCACAAAAACATATGTTGTGGTACTCACTGGAATTGCCTCACTGTACCAAGGATAACAATATTGATACCCAATCTTATCTAGAACCATGCCTTTTAAGTGATATTAACGAAGAGAGATGTATAAATTTTGTGACACAAGCTTTTATCTTTATGATTGCTATTACATCAGCAAATATTTTCATCAACAATGGATCTTATGTTAATGAACAACATTAAAATTGAATTAAAAAAAAATAAATCTTTAAAAAAAATGACTTCCTTTTTGACTTTTATTTTACTTATATAAAAACAGGGAAGGTCCAGATCGGCCTTCGTATATCTGCAAAGCGTCTGAAAAGGCAGATGTCATTGAGACTGGCACGTCTTTCCGGTATGCATAAGAGCTGATGCTAAAGATAAATACCGTCGAACTTCGATGGCTCGAACCCCTTTGGGACCATGAAAATTTGTTCGAGACAGCGGTAGTTCGAGCCATAGAAGGTTACTAATAGTGCCACACCAGGAGGCACAATGGAGATAATTGTAGGATATCTTTTCGGTGTTCTATATCTATGAGGCGATTCTAATGAGTACACACAGCATACATTTACAAGATAAAAGAAGAAAATCTCCCTAAATTATCCGTATATCGTATTTGGAGGAAATCCCTGCGGACTCAAGAACGTGATCGACTCATCCATGGTAAAAGAGCCATCGGGTTTCGAGCCATTGAAGTTCTACTGTACAACTTTTGTTTGCTGTGGCTCAATGCTCCAGGTAAGTCGTTCGACCACTGAGTAGTTTACTTCTTGCTTGATATCTATTTATGAGTATTCTACTCGCTGTTTCAACAAAGTTTTCTTGCACAGAGATGGTTTGAACAATATACATTTAATATCTATTTTAAACTCAATATGCATAAAAAACTAACAAAGCAATAAAAGTCATGAACAGACTATATAGACGACAAGGTGGCGGTTTTCTCACTCCATGTTTTTAGTTAAACTAAAATCCCTTATAATCACAACAAATTAGAGTTTACACCATGAATATATATTGGCTCATTACAATTATCATATATCTTTGATGGAAACCAATTTTTCATCTGACTTGGAGATAACAGTTTGCCACATAAATTAGACTCGCCACTTACTAGGCTAAGCAAACTTTCATATTAGTTTTTTCCAGTACATAAAAACATTGCCTGTTTTTATAACACTGTCGGTAGGGTTAGATTCTTTCTGCGGTTAATAGCTATCATCTGTGTTATATTCACCTAAAATGCTGACCATGATTGAAAAAACAAATTGCATCAATGTATAAACCATTAGTATAATAAACTAAAATTGAACTCTTTACCAGCAGAGTAATGGACATTTATAAAATTACACAAATAATTACAACATTAACATTAACAGAAGAATGATAATATTGTCCTATTTTAAAAATGACTGATATCATGCCACAGCGCTTAAGGCAGATGCTAGCAAAATGAATTGACAATTTTTTATCTTTCTAGTGGGGATGCGAGTTCGAGCCTCGCCCCACCACACGCTTTCAAAGAAATGAGTCATTCGTCATTTTACTCGACTACAAACACTAAACAGACTGGACACAGACTTTATCACTTAGAATATTTAAAAAGAAAAGAAGGCAATAATCAGGAATCGATACGATTAGTTAACATCTTCTGTCAAAGACACCAAAGGGAAAGAAGAATGCACTTAAAGCAACGGCACCACAATCAAAACACTACAAGCAAAAAGCCAAAAGACAGTTTCTTTCTCAAAAAAAATTGGCCAAAATAAAATATTCGCCAGGACATACATGCAAAAACATACAATATCAGTAACAGTAAACCACAGCAGAGCACCGCCTAGATACGGTCAGTAAAAGCCTTATTGTGGGGTGTGGGTAGGGCTTAAATCGAGTTTACGTGGCCACAAACCTCGCCCTTAGTTCTGCCGTGATGTTTACAAGACATTTGTTCAATCCGCATGAAGGGTTTCTGACTCATCAGTGCAAAATCTCCAAGATCACACACACACACACACACACACACACATACACACACACACAAAACGAATACAGAAATGAAACAGCGTTGAGGACTCGACAGCAAGAAATAACTGAAATGCTGAAGCAAACGAAAACCAACAGTTGGACTGGTGGGATTAGACACCAACCGACCTAAAGCCCCGGTTGTTCATTCTACTGACCGTTCTAAGGCGGTTGGTCCTGGTGTTGTTCTTACTCTTTGTAGCTCTTTGTAGCTTTGTGGTTCCCGCATTGCTTTCTGTTTTTTTTTTTTTTTTTTTTTTTTTGTTTTTTTTTCTATAAGTGTTGTGATGCTGGCATTGTGGTCACCGTCTTCAATAGCTGCCCAGTTTGTTTTCTATTTTACTAGTTCTGTTGTGATGGTAGCATTTTGGTTACCTTCAACAGCTTACTAGTTGTGAATAAGAGTGGCATCAGGACCCAGGGTGAAGTTAGTCGGCTGTAAAAGTGCTTTAAACGTACCGGTGGTTTATTCTACTGACTGTTCTAAGGCGGTGGTCCCGGAATTAGTCTTACTATTGTTGCTTTGTCGTTTATTCTAAGAGGCAATTTGTTTTAGCCTTGCCTTGTGTTATTTTGTTCATGCGTTTTTTAGTCCTTTTAGCATTGTGATTACCTTGCTTGGGGAAGAGAGAGCTAATCTTAGTGCTTTTCGTACGTTTGTTCGATATGCGCTTGTTTGGTTTTTTCTGTTTCCTCTTCCTCTTGGTGTCTGAAAAGGGCTGCGGCTTGTAATTGTGGCACTCCTTGGCCTTTTCTCTTACCCCTTTTACGTAAAAGTCTTTAGACCGGAGCCATCATAGGGTCTGAGGCCCGACCCGCCGGCGTGCAATCAAAGAGGGAAGCAAAGTTATTAACTGTGATTGGGTTAACTACTATGCATGCAGTCTGTCGTATTGCAGTTTATTGTATCCAATCTTTATATTTCGAAGAATGATTTTACAAAATTGAGTGCTGAAATCATTTCGACCATATAGTTTTGCTGAATTTATATACTAAACCACCATAAAATTCAAGTTGTGATAGGCCTTGTTGCAGAAGAGATCTAAGTCCAACATTCAATTCTGAAAACTAAATCGAAATGATGTCTGTAAACTTTAGAAAAGGCTTTGCGGATAACATAGCGAAACCAGTGACCTAGAAATTATCATCTGTTCTAGTATACAAATACTGACATTCTTCTTTATTAACACAGCATATGAAACCAATATAAAAAATAAAACCGCCTGCATTAACTGGCATATAAAAAGGGGATTCACAGTCTCTTAAAATTTGAGTTTGTTTTCATACAACAAAAAACTGTTTATACACGTTTTATAGTAACACAATCAAATCAGAGCTCAAGATAATTGTAGAAGATTAAAAATACTGTTCAACTGTTTGCTTATATAAAATGTAATGCATTTTACTACATTCAAGGCGCAATTAACTGTTAACAATGCTTTGAAGGACTTGCTTTTACACATTTGGATAATTGCTATAAGTTAACGGCAAACTTTCATGAAAGAAGTCACCAACTCTATTATTTTTATGAATCAATAACGACTGTGCTGGATCGAATGAAAATGAAATCCGTTTTAAATGATATTAAACAGTTTGTGTATATCAATAATTTATGCACTAGCGGATACACTACAGACGAAATCCTGGGTATAAACAGTTTTGAGAATATTATACAAGTATTAGATAGCGAGAAGTCTATCCTTTGTTGTTGTGACCAGTTTGGCGATCACATCTTACTCCTGTTATTCAGCTGAAAATTCCAAACGGTCACCAAGCTAGCAATTGTTCTAATCCCATTCCAATACACAACGATGAAACAAATGATGATGTTATTCAACAACATGTAATGTTGGAAAGTGTAACGGATACTGAGGAGACTGATGATACAGATTATTATAAGGCAGACTATGAAGATATCCCCGAGGATCAAGACACAGCTAATCATGAAGAGATCCAAGACACTGCAAATAAATAATAGATCCAAGGGCATACAAGAAGTGCCACATAATCTTCACATTATCATCTGCTGTGTCATCAATATGTAACACTGAATTAAATGATCAGAGAAAAATGTTGGTTTCAGGAAATATGAGTGAAATGACACTGCAAATAAAAGTGTGGTATGTAGGATAATAATGGCAGGAGCACGGTATACATTGCATTCCATGGTTAATTCACCATCGTGTTACAGATATGTGCCCATAACTATATTTTGTACACTTTGTCCATTTAACAACCTTTCTTGGAAGTTATAAGGTAGTGTACTTTTTAAACTTCTAGTTACATTAATAGCAAAGCTGTTACATCATTCCTACGGGACAATTTGCTATGTCATACATTGTATACTGTGCTCCTGATATTAATATCACTGTGACTTTCATAAAGCTAGTCACCCACATGTTCTAAAACAAATATTTTTTTCTCAAATTATTAAATTCGGTGCTACAGACCTACAGACTTCGACCTCATTCTTGAAGAAAAGTGAATAATTTCAGGTTACTAGAATAGCCGATGATGACACAGCAGATGACAACGTCAACAATAGGTTTGGTGATTGGAGTTCATATTATTGATGTTCTCTTCTCCCTCTTTCTTTCGCACGATGTGTATAATGATGGCAATAATAATGATAATGACACCAGGAATTAAAACTGTTATTGAAATCACTTCTGATTCCGTGAATAAAGTAAATACAATATTTGAAGATGTCAAACAAAAAGCATTTATCTGAACAGTTAAGATCACGACCAGCCTACTCATCCTGTTGATCAAGACCTTTTCCATTCCCTCTGCATGTAAGAAGAGTGGATAGTATTAAATGTTTTGGCAAAATAAGACAGATACCCTTTTAACTTATTGGCAAATGTCTTTGTTTATCTCCGGGTCCAAATGTTGAGGTATGTTTTTGCATGGTAATAGTTTGATTTCAAATTTCATCATGAAAATGGACAGTGATCAATAGTCAAAATGTGATCTACTTGACTTTACGCAAAAATGTTATTCACAAATATACATAATTTTCATTGGTGGTAGTGTTTCTGTAAATTTGGATTTTCAACATGCCACAAGTACTCTTTGTTTTCCTTATACTTTCTTTTCAGTCTTATTCTGTACACTAAAAAACTTGCAAGATCATAATTAGAATTGCAATGAATGAACATATTATCACACCTGTAAGGATAGATGCCGCTTGTATAGGCTCTGGTCCTGCTTGATGTGAAGTTGTTCCAGAGTCAGAACTGGCTTAGCTTAATCAGGGCTGTGGAAGTATTAAAATTTATTACTTGCCCACAAACAAGTAAATGGTCAAAATCTATTTGCCTATAATATTTACTTGCCCAAAAATTATAATTTCATTATTTCATCATTACAACTAGGGTATTATTGTGGTACTGATTAGATGAGTACACATAGCATATGTTTTCATGCAGATTTAATTAAAATGTTTATCTGGATACATCTCTAATGTTTTATGTCTTACTTGTCCCCGGACAATTATTCTTATTGTACCTCACCAGTGGCGGGGTATTATGGTTTCACGTTGGACGTCCGTGTGTCTGTCCGTCTGTCGGTCCGTCGTCCGTCCGTCCGTGTTTCGTTTCCCGATGATAACTTGAGTAAACATCAATGGAATCTTTCACCAAACTTGGTATGTGCATTGATATTCTGGAGATCTGGTTTGGGATTGCTAATGGGCAAATCTCGTTAAATTTTTACGGAGTTATCTGCCCGAGACACGCCCATATTTTCGTTTCCGGATGATAACTTGGGTATATAACAAGGGATTTTAACCAAACCTGCTATATGCATTGACTTTATGAAGATCTGGTTTGGGATTGCTAATGGGCAAATTTTATTAAATTTTTACGGAGTTATCTGCCCGAGATACGCCAATATTTTTGTTTCCGGACGATAACTTGAGGACATAACAAGGGATTTTAACCAAACTTGCTATATATATTGACATTAAGGAGATCTGGAATGGAATTGATAATGGGCAAATTTCATCGAATTTTTACGGAGTTATCTGCCCGAGACACGCCCATATTTTCGTTTCCAGACGATAACTTTTTTCAATTCTGATGTATATAATAATCACAATTTATGGTCGTGTCAAAAAGTCTGTGATGCCCTTGTTTATCTTTTGGATAATAGTTTTATTAGATTTGGAACTAAACTTTATAGGCAAACTATTGGTATTCCGATGGGAACTAATTGTGCTCCTCTTGTTGCAGATTTGTTTCTTTTTTGTTATCAGAGAGATTTCATGAAGTCTCTCTCACGTGAAAACCAGGCTGACATTATTGAGGCTTTCAATTCAACTTCAAGATACCTTGATGATTTATTAAATATTGACAATATTTACTTTGACCAAATGGTGGACCGGATATACCCTACGGAACTCCAATTAAATAGAGCAAATTCTTCCGATACCGAGGCACCTTTTTTTGGATTTGAATCTATGTATTTCTAATGGTACGGTTTCCACCAAAATTTATGATAAACGAGACGATTTTGATTTTGATATAGTCAATTTCCCTTTTCTGGATGGCGATGTCCCCCGGCGTACCTCATATGGGGTATATATATCTCAACTTATTAGATTTGCCAGAGCTGCTTCAAATCTTAATGACTTTAACTACCGTAATAAAGCCCTTACTGCCAAACTTCTTAGGCAGGGTTATCGTTATTTTAAACTTCGTAAGGCGTTTTCGAAATTTTATCGCAGACACAGTGACTTGTAAGAAAAATATAGCGTCAGTCTGAAAACACTTCTGCAACAAGGTATATCGGAACCAGAATTTTACGGTGACATAGTGTACAGATTTAGAAAAATTGTAGGTAAATCTAACTTTTCGGAGCAATTCAGAAAACTTATTAACCGTTATAAAAGAATTGGCTATAGCCTGGATATTATGCGGCAGACTGCATGCCTAGTTGTCAACCCAATCATTGTTGATGGCTATGCTTCACTCTTTAATTGCACGATGGCGGTTCGGGCCTCAGACCCAATGACGACCTCTTCGTAAAACTTTAACCAGTGGGTTGGGGCTTGACGATATGTCTTTGGCTTGGCGGTTCTACTATTGGTTTTCATTTACTCTGGCATACAGTAGAATTAGCCATGAGTACTCGTCTTTGTTTATTATAGTGATTAATTTGATTTTTTGTGTTTTCGCTTTGATGCATTGACTGAGTTGGGAGCCTTTATGCGAACCGAATTTTTATGTGTTTCTGTATTAAGAGTAGCATCGGGACCCAGGGTGAAGTTAGCTAGTTGTAAAAGTGCTTTAAACCCCCCGGTGGTTTACTCTATTGATCGTTCTAAGGCGGTGGTCCCGGTGTTAGTCTTACTCTTTGTTGCTTTGTGGTTTATTCTGCGAGGCGATTTGTTGTATGTCTTTCCATGTGTCATTTTGTTCTTGTGTTTTTTAGTCCTTTTAGTATTGCGATTACCTCGCGTGGGGAAGAGAGAGCTAATCTTAGTGCTTTTTGTACGTTTGTTCGATTTGTGCTTGTTTGGATTTGTCGGTTTTCTCTTCCTCTTGGGGTCTGGGAAGGGCTGCGGTTTGTGATTGTGGCACTCCCTGGACTTTTCTGTTACCTTTTTTTTTAGTAAATAATAAGGGATTTTGACCAAACTTGCTATATGCATTGACCTTAAGGAGATCTGTTTTGGAATTGCTTATGGGCAAATTTCGTCATATTTTTACTGAGTTATCTGCCCGAGACACGCCCATATTTTCGTTTCCGGACGATAATGAGTAAATAACAAGGCCTTTTAACCAAACTTGCTATATGCATTTGATATTATCAAGATCTGGTTTAGGATTGTTATCTGTCCATTGATATTATCAAGATCTGGTTTAGGATTGTTATCTGTCCCTCCGTTATTTTCTTTCCAGACATTTTCGCAACGATAACTTTAAATACATAAACAAATAATTGCTATGGCGGGGTATTATGCTTGCGGTGCTTTTATTTTATTTTTCTGTGGAATACGGTACAAACTGGACAATCAGTTCATAGCACTGTGTTAATATGCCTATCTAAATTACAAACTGGAGTATCAGGTTGACTTTATTTAATGAGATTTTTACAGTAGTTCTTGTATATTTAAATATAAATAATGCACACTCTGACCACATTTGATCTGATTCTGCACTGTTAGTGAATGATGTTTAAGAGGCATTAGGCACTATAATGAAGTTACTGTATTCTGCGTTCTATCATAAATTTTCTAATAAATTGCTGCCAGTCTTTTTTATGCAAAAAAAGAAGGTAAGAGAAAAGTCCAGGGAGTGCCACAATCACTTGTGTTTCATAAAAAATAGTGTATTTCATAAATAAACAGAGAAAAGTAGCAATATTTGTCGAAAGGTCAAGAATATCAACGATGTTTAGTTTGTGCACAGTCAGAAATATTCAATCAAATTAGTACATCTCATACAGAGGACACTGTCATATCATGTTATGACAAGTTTGAATTTAATTGTTCTAGTCACATATTGAAGGTATTGTTGATTTTGTTATTTGCTTTATAATGACAACTGTCATAGTGATTACCATATGATATTTATCACCATACTTCTTTCTTATGGCTCCATGAAAACATATTTTGCGGCACTCGGGCGCTTTCACTGAATGATTTCCGTGAGTAATAAGATAAAATAGGGATCTTGTGTTCCATCATTTTTTCATGTTATGGCATTATAAGAGTAGAATGTTTAACTGAGCAAAGTGTTTAAAGAACTATAAAAATTCCAGTATCTTTGCAATCTTACATAGTTATTTTTTTTGGTTCTTAAAGTCCCAATATTCCTCCAAAATAGACATTTTTTTTTTATCCAAAAAAGGTTTAATAAATGTGTACATGGTATATATACGATCATCAAATGTGGCATCTGACAGCCTGTAAAATTTCAGTTAGTCTATCGTTTTTGAAGTGGATCAAAAATGAAATGATTGTTATCGTATCTCTGAATTAATGTGACATAATTCAGAGATGCGATAAAAACCCGTTTTATTTTTATCCAGTTCAAGAACGAGAGACTGAGTGAAATTTTATAGGCTGCCAGTTGCCACATTTTGTTAATGTATTACTACCATAATACCAATTTATTAAACCGTTCTTGGATAATAAAATGTCTTTTTTTTTTTTTTTTTTTTTTTTGAGGATTATGGCGCCATTAAAATCTGTATGAAAAGTCTGTCAAAGTTGATAGTCAGTCTAGTCCAGATATTCGATTTTGTAGTTTGTCTTAAGGTACCTTTTGGTGTCTCAAACCTTTTTGATAACCACCATGTTTCATTATATGTCAATGATCAAGTTGTTATTACTTTGTCACTATGATAGAAAAACTAAATTTAAAAAACTATTAACGTTTGCCTTGAAAATCTTGTCTTTTTAACATAATGAAGTCGAAAATGTCCTCAGGGTTGTGATTCAGATACTTTCAGAAGATATCCATGTTTGGTATAAACATACCTGCTGTCAAGATAATGAAAAATGAAAGTAAAGGCTAATATTCCAAACTAATGATCTTAGATAAGCATTGCAAATTATCAAGCTACTTAAAAGTTATGCTAACTAGGAAGGACCACTGGTCCTGTCCCAGTTTGAATAAATTATGCTATTTAAGTAATTAGAGCTTATTAGGAAATTATGCTAATTAGGTAGGGCCAATGGTCCTGTCCCAGATTTTTTTCTTCTTAAAGCCCCTCCTTTCCCCTCCCATTCTGGCTCGATTTCTATAATGTTTTAAGCCTCACCTCCTTCTCACAAGAACACAGACATAAAGCACTCATTCTCTTACAGTCAAAATATTTAAAGGCCCCTCTACATGTACTACTTTTCCCCAAACCCTCACTCATGGGTAATTGTTGACCAGTCCCTTATGAAACACAATTATTGTATTGTAGGCTTGTTTTGTGAAACAATAGTTATGCTTACTAAAGGACGTACAAGAACTTACTTCTAAACTTTATTGTTGTTGAAAAAAAAATGAAAATATTATTGTTGATTAAGCTTCACAAATTAATCTGTTTTATAACTTAATGTGTAGCCACCTCTTCCCAATCAACCGACAGATCGAATGACTAACTGATTAAGTAACTTCTAACTATATAGAAGATATGTTTCATAATGACAGGTACGGAGACGAAACATATACGTCATGGAAACGTCTGCATGAAGTATAACAGGTACTTCTCAGATGTTAATTTTTACGGTAGGCAGTATACTACATGCCGACAATTATTACACTGTAGACTGACAATTGAGCCGGGGCACAGCATCTCCTACAATACTGCTTGTGTTTACAGTGAGGAATTAGATCAGCCTGCGCATTTGCGCACTTTGATGAGAGTATTCGCTGTCCACCTGGACATGTTTTGGATGCTTGGCTACCCACAGAGTGCCCAGCGAAGAGTCTGATCGGACTGCGCGGATGCGTAGGCTGATCTGAGTCTTCGCTGCGCGAACATGCAGTCTTACAGGAATTGATGTGCCCCGACTCAAATGTTAAAGACAATTACGACGTACTTTGTCGTTTGATATTTTACTTCATGTGAAGTTTATGGGAAGCTTACAGGTACTAAAGACTGCGTTATATGTGTGGAATATATTACATAGGAAAAAAGGAAATAGAAACGGAATTTTGTAGCATGAATCACAAAGCAGAACATAATTTTCTTCTTTGTTTATATCATATTTAATACACAGGGTAGGACAATACCTTCTTTAAAAGCAGGATTAAGGGGTTTGGTGCCAGTAAAAACAGACCTACTACCCCACACTAAAGCATTCTACTGTCCAGTTCCGATGACATTTCTATCTTGTCGGTTTATCCATGCATCTTCCCCTTTACAGCTGTCCGCATTGTCATTTGCTTTGTTATTATGTCGTTTCATTTGTTTTTATACCAGTAATATGCCCACCTCCTTTAGCTGCACATTTTGCTTTCAGTGTTTAGGTTTGTACTATTGGCTATTTTCTTGTTGGACGTAAGCTTCTACTTTAGAAGTGAGGACGCGGTCTGGAGCCAGTAAAACCTATTTGATGCTAAACCAACCCCACTTTCCAAATAGCTGCACACTGTTAACCGTTCAAGTGCGGTATTTCAGCTGCAGTGTATTCTCGTTTCTTCTGTTTACAATCAAATGCCGTTTTTATGATATCACTCGGGCCGCGGCATACGAATATGTGTCTTCGGGCAAATATGGACATCGAAGGCCCAGATCAGCCGGCGCGTTCGCGCAGTCTGATCAGGGCCATCACTGTCCGCTAACAGAATCATTAGATACCACAGAAATTATGAATGGAGAACAAAGGCCCGGGTGAGACCTTGCACATGCATGGGATGAATCTAAATCTGTGTATTTTGCGCATGCTCGAAGACCCGTTGTTGCTTTGTGTGGCCCATTTTGTATCAGTCAACACTTATCAGACGCATAAGGGAGGATTGTGTTCCATGACTGTAGCCTTTCCGAGGATCTTGATATCTTATGGTTGCCTACATGTACAAAGTCGTAGCCTATCCTTGCCACGTGAAAGCAGAAAGGAGAAAGATTTTGGGACTTACAGACAAAGCCACAGCTATCGAGTAAGTTTTTGATAGTTTGCATCGAGAATAGCCTACAACCTGGGCTTTGTGTAGTGAAGCAAGGTTCTTTAAAATACAGTCGCACTTCAGTGGCTCGAACATCTTTAGGACCATGGAAGCTTGTTCGAGACATATGGGTAGTTCGAGCCACTGAGGGTTAATCATGGTGCAATATCAGGAAGCAAATGAGGATAATTTAGGAGAGTCTTTTCGACCTTCTATACAATAATGGTATGCTAAGTATACTCATTAGAATCGCATCGATGAGGCGATTCTATTGAGTAAACACACCATACAAATTCATGACAAAGTAAGAAAGTTTCCTTGAATATTTATTAGCTGAAGCGATCGGAAAAAATTTCGTACGGACTCAAAAACGGGTTCGAATCAACCATGGTAAACGAACCGTTGGTGTTCGAGTTATTGAGGTTCGACTGTATAAAAATGAACAAAGAAATAAAAGGTAAGAGAAAAGTCCAGGGAGTGCAATAATCACAAACCGCAGCCCTTCCCAGACACCAAGAGGAAGAGGAAACCGACAAATCCAAATAAGCTTAAATCGAACGAACGTGCGAAAAGCACTTAGATTAGCTCTCTTTCCCAAGCGAGGTAATCGCAGTGCTAAAAGGACTGAAAAACACAAGAACAAAACGACACAAGGTAAGACATAAAACAAATCACCTCGTAGAATAAACCACAAAGCAACAAAGAGTAAAGAGTAAGACTAACACCGGGACCACTGCCTTAGAACGGTCAGTAGAGTAAACCACCGATGGGTTGGGGGGGAGGGGGGGGGGGCGGGTGGGGGTGGGGGCTAGCCAACTTCACCCTGGGTCCCGATGCTACTTTTAACACAGAAATACATAAAAATGTGGTTCGCCTCAGTCGATGCATCAACGCGAAAACATAAAAATCAAATTAATCACTATAATAAACAAATACGAGTACTCATGGCTAGTTCTACTGTATGCCAGAGTAAATGAAAACCAATAGTTGAACCACGGCGGGCCAAGCCAAAGACATGTCGTCAAGCCCCAACCCACTAGTTAAAGTTTTACGAAGAGGCTGTCATTGAGTCTGAGGCCCGAACCGCCGTCGTGCAATTTAAGAGTGAAGCATAGCCATCAACAATGATTGGGTTGACAACTGGGCATGCAGTCTGCCGCATAACATCCAGGCTATAGCCAATTCTGAAAACCTGCTCAGGATGTTGGGAAATGCATGTTGATCGAGGCCTCCACTGTTCAAGTATTGACACTATGACCATTCTAGCTGCTCAATAATGTTTTATAGAAGTAAAACCCGCAGTTATTAAAGAGCCATAGCTTACTTACACTACAGTAAACCCTCGTTACAACGACAGCATTTGTTGCCAAAGATGTTGCCATTAAAATGAATTTGCTGCTGTAAAGAATCCTTAATGGACAGAATGATATGTAAGGAAGACCTTGTTTTATTCTTATTTCACAGAACCAATGATTTGGATATTTGTTAGAATCGCCTTAGTGAGGCGAGTCTAACAAATATCCTAAACATATGTTACTTGAAGTTTTAATGCAATATTCTTGCATAATTTCTCATTAACTGTCACTTTTTCAGAGAAGGTTTCGTTGCATTCAAATTGTAATAATAACGAATTTTGTCGTTGTATCGAGTGTCGGTATAAAGAGGGTTGAGTGTACCTTCTATTTTACAATAAAATATTCAAATGTTACTCTGGTCGGATCATTGCCACCGTTCCTTAAAGGGTATATAGTTTCTTCATCTAATTGTTTCTTTACAAATGGCACAACCATCACACGAGGCAATTAACATAAATAATCATAGCAGTTAAATATGTAAAGAAAAAAATCGTGTATCTCGAAATTTTTCATTTTCAATTAGGTGCGCTAATAATATGAGCATGTATCTTCATTATACAGTCGACTCTAGTTATCTCGACTTCGCTTATCTCGAGGTGAAACTCTGGTTCCTGTTTTTAGCGTGGAAATCTAACAACAGGTAACTAAATATTGTGGAAAAAAGGATAAATTGTTCCTAAGGAGCAATGTTTCCTCTTTTCCACAATATTTTAATATATCTCTAACTTCAGGAGTCAAATTGCATAATTATTTTGTAATTTGTGATTGTTCTATTTATATAATTTTCCTCAATTCTGCAAATATGATATGTCGTGGTAAGGATATCTCGAAGTAATTCAAAAAGTCCCTTACAGTTGGAGATAATGAGAGTCGCCTGTATTATAATGAGGCTTTATGTGTTTCTCTATAGTGTTTCAAAATGAGGGATAGGACCCCATATGCGGACCGACCATATATTTGTATAAAGTTGTAGCTGCATCAGAATTAAGAGTGAGGTTTCGCCGAGTAAAACCAGTTCAAGGCCCAATTAGCTTTCCTGCTGACGGATCAAATGTCGTTCCTCTGTTAAGTCCTTGATTTGTGCGTCTGTGGTTTATATGAGCATTTGGTTCCCCACCTCTCCATCTTTTGGTGCCTCGGGAGGCATCACGAAAACATACCTATATAGTTTTGACCCCCTTAAACCCCACTTTTATACAGTAAAACTGGGGTTTACAGGGGTATACATTATTTTTTCTTATTTCTGCTCAAATACATAGATTGTGGGTACTCGTTAGAACCGCCTCGTCGAGGCGGTTCTAACGAGTACCCACAATCTATGTTTTGAGCAGAAATATTAAAACTATCAGAATTTTTATCTGAAAACTTTCTGTTTTAATATTGGTGGTGAAATTTTCAATGTGTTTGAATAGGCGTGTTTTCGTAATGGCTATGTTTCGTGGTTGTGATATTTCTCGGGTATCTTCACTTATATTTTGATTGCCGTCAGTGCATAGGCACATAATCTTATTATAAAAAAAAATATGCGGTATGATAATAATTTGTCCAGCGCTGCAAAAATAATGCACTGCCTTAATTATAATAATACAGTCAATTCTCGTTATCTCGACTTCGCGCATCTCAAATAACCGCTTATTTAGAAGTGAATATTTGGTCTCTTTTCTATATAATTTGGAATTGTAACAAAATAATATGGAAAAGAGGAGAAATTGTTCTCTTTTTTCCCACAATTTTTTCAATGTATCTCAAATTTCAGCAGCCCAATTACATATTCATTAGTGAAATGTTGTTCGATTTATTTTTCCTCAATGCTGCAAATCTGATATGTCGAGGTACGGAGACCTCGTATTATTTAAGAGAGTCCCTTGGACTTCGATATAACGAGAGTCAACGCTTATAATGATCATAATAGTAATAATAATAAATGATGTGATCCCATATTCATTACGAAAACATGCCTATTCAAATATATAGAAAATTTCACCTCCAAAAACTGAAAATTTTCAGATAAAAAACACTGATACTTTTCATACTTCTGCTCAAAACATAGATTGTGGGTACTCGTTAGAACCGCCTCGGCGAGGCGGTTCTAACGAGTACCCACTATGTTTTTTAGCAAAAATAAGAAAAATAATGTATACCCCTGTAAACCCCAGTTTTACTATATAAAAGTGGGGTTTAAGGGGGTCAAAATTATATAGGCATGTTTTCGTGATGTTTATCTGACTACAGTGTAAGAGATAATTAAAATTACTACTCGTACTAATTTACTAGGCGATTTTCACACGATTTTGTTTGTATAATTTACTTGTAATACCTAATTTAAATTTCTTGTTTTTTTTAGTAAACCTGATTTAAATTTATATTTCTGTTGGTATTTTGCATTGCGCAAGTCTTTTTTAGCGGTTGGAAAAGCCGTATTTTCTCTCTGTTTCCTTACATAATGGAAACAGTCATGGTTTGTAGATTTGCAAACAAATATGTCACGCAAATATGTTTGCTAGAGAGTATAAATGCAATGTGTGTAAACGGAGTACTATTTCGGGGGCCTCTGTCCTGTTTGACTGGGTGTAAAATCACGTTTTAGTAATTTTCCACAATTGCGAACGGAAAGATGTACTCAAACACATAGGCAAGTAAAGCTGCTTTTATGAACTTGAAACATTGAACACGCTCAAATGTGGATGCAGATTTGTTTTGTTTTTAATACATCGTGAGGATTTTGCGAATTTGTTTTGCCTGTCAAATTCCGCTTTTTGTTAATATATCGTTTGATTATCCTAGTGACATCCACTTTTCTTCGAGACACTCGAACTTTGATTGCAAAACATCACGAAAACATGCCTATTTAAGTTTGATCCCCTTAAACCCCACTGTTATATGGTAAAACTGGGGTTTACAGGGGTATTCATTATTTTTCTTATTTCTACTCAAAACATAAATTGTGGGTACTCGTTAGAATCGCCTCGCCGAGGCGGTTCTAAGAAGAACCCACAATCGATGTTTTGAGCAGAAATATGAAAAATATCAGAGTTTTTTATCTGAAAATTTTGAGTTTTTTGGAGGCGAAAAATTCTATATGTTTAAATAGGCTTGTTTTCGTAATGCTTTAGAAAAGAATCCAAGACATGGAACCTTCGATGTTACAGTAAACTACAGCCTTACCTTCGCCACATGAGCGCCCTGTGGTTATATGCGCCTTCACACATTGAAATTGAGTCAGCGCATGACAAAACCTACAATTAGACCTGTGTAACCAGTAAAGACTCAGATCAGCCTGTACATCCACCAAATATGACAAGCGTTCTAGTTTATCCATCCTTGTATAGCTTGGAGACTGTAGAATACACATGCGATCAGCGAAGACTCTGATCAGACTGCGCGGATGCGCAGGCTGATCTGAGTCTTCGCTGGTCGCACAAGTTTTATTGTAGGTTTTATCGTGCGCTGGCTCAATTTCCTATTACCGTTCCTGTCAGCACCCGCAAAAGAAACGAATGAAGAGGCGTGAACTAACCAACTTAAAGACAAATATGACAACCAACCAGTAGTCGTAGCGTAGACAAAGCTTGGATGGTCGCAAACGTCGCCATCTGCTGATGCTGCAGACCGGGACCATTTATTCGATTGTTTCTTCAGACGATATGAAACATATGCAGGCAACAAAAGCCCAGATCACCCTGTACAACTGACAGTCTGCTCATGGCCTTTTAATCTGAATCAGCTGGCAGCATTATCGAGATACCTAAACGCCTCGGTGATACTGCGCAGGATCTTAATTTATCTGGGGCGGATCCCGGATTTCTTTATAGGTGGTTCGAAATTTCTGAGGCAGTTCGAATTGATCCTGTTACCCTAAGTATTCGAAAAGAAAAGTCTGAACCAATCATATAGACTCAAATCGCAGCATCTAATCAGAGTCTATACTGTTTGCCATTCATCTATCAATTTTAGACGCGTTTCTGAGGCAGTAAAATGATCTTGTTGAAATTTTAGAAATTTTAGAAGAACATGTATACGATAAAAAGTAAGGTGTGTGATCATTTCAGAGTAACTACATTACCTAAACTGAACTTGTGGGTTTAAGTGGTGGAGGTTCGACTGAAAGCCTCAACCCCCCCCCCCCCCCCCTTCCCCCCCCCCCCCCCCCCCGCCACACTCACACACCCCATTTAGAGCCGCAATTGTAACAGTTCAAATAATTACGTTAACAAGTCTATCTAATATATATCTTGGTCCCTCACCCCCTCCACCCTCCGATACCCCCAATGTAATATTAGTGAAATCAGGGATATGCAGGGGTCTACATTATTAGGCAAAATGTTTGACGAATCGTCAGAATTTGCAGCTTTAAACCCTATTTCAAATTGTTTAATATTTCCATCCAGCATTTGCATCGACTAACATATGTCTTAACACTTTCATTGCAAAATATCAGACGACATTTGTCGTCTGCTTTTTTGATTTTAACAAACTATCGCTTGGAAAGACGTTTATATGTAAAGCTGATAGATTGAATGTCAAACAGCGTAGATCCAAATGAGACGGCTCATTGAACCGTCTCATCTGGATCTATGCTGTTTGCAAAAGCCTATTATTATCGCCTGTGGCAGTGAAAGAGTTAAGGTGCTTTATAACCGAACCTTCCTTAATTTCCCTGTATTCTATAGTAAAAATGGCACGGCTTACCTAAATAAAAGGGGCATCAAGATACACGTTTTCTTATCTATCCACAAAAACATATATTGTAGTAACAGTCAACCCTCACTATACCGACACTCGATACAACGACAGAATTCTTTATATTGACAATTTGACCAGCACGAAACCCTCTCTCAAGAGGTGACAGTTAATCAGAAATTATGCTGGAACATTATTATTCACTTCAAGCAACATATGTTTGGATATTTGTTAGAATCGCCTCACCGAGGCGATTCTAACAAATATCCAAAACATATGTTCTATGAAGAAATAAGAAGAAAACATGGCATTTGTTGCATATCATTCTGCTCATTAAGAATTCTTTACAACAGCAAATTCATTTTAATGGTAATATCTTTGGCAACAAATGTTTTCGTTGTAACGAGGGTTCATTGTATTCAATAGAAGCACGTCGCAGAACATGTATTGTGGTACTCATTGGAAGCGCCCCACATAGGCGCTTCTAATGGGTACCCACAACATATATTTTGTGTTGAAATAATGAAAATATCAATATTTGATTAAAACATTAGCTTTTCAAGTACTATGGCTAAAAAGTGAACATTTCCATAGGCATGTTAACTTAATTTATATTGTGTCTTTCTATCGATATACTGAGTCTGTCAGTTTCTGATCATTATCTCATAATCGAGGATACTTACCCTCAAAGCGACCTGTACAGCGGAAAGACTAAAATGTACAGATAGTACAAAAATATCACATACGGTCTACTCTCGTTATATCGAACTCTAAGGGACCAGAAGGCATAACAGAGGTTTGAGATAAAAGGATTTGAAATGTAGGGACTATACAGTTGATTCTCGTTATCTCGACCTCGCTTATCGCGAATAACCGCTTATCTCGAAGTGAAAATCTGGTCCCTGTTTTAACATGGAAATCTAACAACAGATAACAAAATATTGTTGAAAAGAGGAGAAATTGCTCCTAAAGAGCAATTTCTCCTCTTTTCCACAAAATTTTCAATATATCTGTAACTTCAGGAGGTAAATTACCTATTGATTTGTTAAATATGGTTGTTCGACTTATTGTTTTCCTCAATTCCGCAAATCTGATATGTCGAGGTACGGATATCTCAAAGTGTTTAAAAGAGACTCTTGGAATTCGAGATAACGAGATGCGACTATATTGTCTATTAAACCAATATTACTCTATTTAGTTTGACTTAAGCAGTACTTTGAGATATAAGTATTTGAGACAATAAGAGGCAAAAGTATTCTGTTTTCATTTCATATCACGTTGCAATATGACCAATAGCATGATCTCAAGTCTGGTTTACGGATTATGACGCAAAATCCGGCAACCATCGTAAACAAGTGTATATTTCCTATGACTGACATTCCGTATTGTATTAGCTTAGCAGTACATAAATCCTTGAGTATTGTTATATTATTTTCTGTAGCTATTGTTAGTGAACATGTACAAAATATTAGGTAATTTCACGGAAGGACACACCTTTTCTCATATCTGAACAGCAAAGAACCGGATCAGATTGCGTGGGTTCTGATCAGGGACTTGTCTCTACTTAATGTTTGAATCCTGTAAAAGATAACAGTGAACTGAAAACCCCGAATTCGCGCTGTGGGGTGTGCAGCCTTATCTAGACCATCGTATGTCACATAAGGGACGTTTTTTGTCAGCGCGGACGATATTGGGAATATACATTGTGAATCTTCGTGTCGGTCAGAGTGGATAATAAATATATTTTGTCGTTTTTGCAAATAAAACGGGAATTTTTACAAATACATGTGCTCAAGCACATTTTCTCAAGGATCAGTGATTCAGTTGTGTTTGCATGAATTGATTATTGAAAAGAAGACGTTTTGTAACTTGAGGTAGTTTTCCTTTACCAAATAATGTCAAGGATTGTCAAGGATTTCGGAATAGTTTTATAAGTTAAGGAAGTATAAAAAAAAAAAAAAAGAAATTTCAAAATACCTGTTTATACGCCATTATGATCAAGTTTTGGGATAGCAGGAAGCAGGAAGAGCTGATATGTTGGTAAGTATATGTTTATCATTCATGTAATATAATTCTACCTCCTCCTTGTATTATGATAATCACTTTTATTTAAATTATTATTATTGTTGTTATTATTATTATTATTATTATTATTATCAGAGGAATTGTTAAGGAGGAGTATTTGATGATAATTATGGGATAATTTTCTCCAGTTCTCCATAAAAACATATGTTGTGGGTACTCATTAGAAGCGCCTCGACGAGGCGCTTCTAATGAGTACCCACAACATATGTTTTATGGAGAAATAAGAAAAAATATCCAAGAATTATCACCGAATACTCCTCCTTAACAATTCCTCTGATTATTATTATTATTATTATTATTATTACTATTATTATTATTACTATTATTATTATTATTATTATTATTATTATTATTATCAGAGGAATTGTTAAGGGGAGTATTTGGTGATAATAATGGGATACTTTTCTTCAGTTCTCCATAAAAAGATATGTTGTGGGTACTTATTAGAAGCGCCTTGACGAGGCGCTTCTAATGAGTGCCCACAACATGATTTTAGGGAGAAATAAAAAAAAAATATCCAAGAATTATCACCGAATACTCCTCCTTAACAATTCCTCTGATTATTATTATTACTATTATTACTATTATTATTATTATTATTATTATAATTATTATGTGCTACAGATACATCTACTACTACTACCACCGTTACTACGGCTTATAAATTGGGCATAAATCATAATGTGACCTGCAATAATAATCTGCTATTACCACTACCATTACTACTAACACTGTAACAGCAACTACTATTACTATTCGCTACTACTAACAATAATTAGCTCAAGTTGTAAACAGTTTTAATGCCTCGTCACCTTTTTGTGTTTAACTTCAAATAGCCACCAACGCAATATTATAATAATCAGAATCAAATTATTATACCGACCGACCGACCGACCGACCGACCGATAGATAGATAGATAGATAGATAGATAGATAGATAGATAGATAGATAGATAGATAGATAGATAGATAGATAGAAAGATAGATAGACAAACAGACAGACAGACAGACAGACAGACAGACAGACAGACAGACAGACAGATAGATAGATAGATAGATAGATAGATAGATAGATAGATAGAGCGTCACTTAAAAATTCCGGGCCCCAAGGGACATTGTAAAACGGCAATTGTTGCGTTGTGCGCATGTACTACATGAAGATGTTTTACAGCAAATTTGATTGGGATCCTTCCAACGGAGGAAGAAGAACTCTAGTCTAGCGCAAAACCTTCTACTTAGATTTCACTGTTTGAACACCACCTCAGATCCCAAGGGTTGGGAAGGGAACAAAATTCACTGCTGTGTTGCATGATACTAAAATATTTAGCAAGACTGAAACGAACGTAAGAGGTGGATGACGGACAGACGGACGTAAAGATGCAGAACAATATCTAGTCTTTATATATATATATATATGCGGCATTCCGATATTCCCGTAGTACAACATGTATGTATTGAGACATTGAGACATGTTTATATTTGAAGTATACAAGGTTGTACATGTATTCCTATTAATATTATGTACAGTCGAAACTCAATAGCTTGAACACCGATGACTTATTTGAACTCGTCTTTGAGTCACTATGAAATTCTTCCGATAACTTAAGAAACAAGACATTTAAGTAAATTTTCTTATTTTATTATGAATTTGTATGCTGTGTGCATTCATTAGAGTCGCCTCGTTGAGGCGATTCTAATGAGTGCACTCAACATACAATTATTGTGTAGAAAATCGAAACTATTTCCCCTAAAGTATTGCTATTTGCGTCCTGACCTGGCGCCATGATTAACCCTCAGTGGCACGAACTACCCACATCTTGAACAAATTTCCATGGTCCAAAAAATGTTCGAGCCATTGAAGTTTGACTGTATACCCACTAAACACACCGCGTCATAACAACGTCACTACAACGTCGCTGCAACGTCATGACATTGCAGCGACGTTGTAACGACTTTGTGGCGATATTGTGTGTTTGCTGGGTATATTTTATTGCTACCTTCTTCATTGCTACAATAAACAAACATTTATGCGAAAGCTACATAGAGAATGCTGCAAACACAATTATTGGTATTCTCCCATTTTCCACAAATATGTTGTGGGTACATGCATTACGAAAACACGCCTATTCAAATATATAGAAAATTTCACCTCCAAAAAACTGAAAATTTTCAGATAAAAAACTCTGATATTTTTCGTATTTCTGCTCAAAACATAGATTGTGGGTACCCGTTAGAACCGCCTCGGCGAGGCGGTTCTAACGAGTACCCACAATCTATGTGTTATGCAGTAATAAGAAAAATAATGTATACCCCTGTAAACCCCAGTTTTACTGTATAAAAGTTGGGTTCAAGGGGGTCAAAATTATATAGGCATGTTTTCGTGATGTGTACTCATTACAAAACCTTAGTCTTAATAGTCCTCTTAAATGCATCCATATACGCAACTGAATTGTCACCATAATATGTTAAATAAGAAATATTGTAAATATGAAGTACATTCAGACAGATTTATACAATCAAAACGTTGCTAGAAGGAGCAAACTATTCGAAAAGCTTGTTTTAAAATGCTGAAATTTGCCCGAATAAGATAGTCTCCTACATAGACTAGTACTTTATAGCTAGTTTAAACTGTATTTTATTTGTATAAGTCTTTACAAACAATACAAACCAGAACATATCATGTATATAGTTTGGCTGTGGTACTTTATAGTTTGGCTGTGTTTTATGTATGTTTATGTTTTTATGTGTACCATGAACAAATAATAATACCTCTGTTTTAACTTTACGCTCGTATATTATGGGGAAACATGTGAATACATATTATATGGACTTATTGACTCTTTCACTGCCGGCCTCGGTGGCTCAGTTTCGGTGGCTCAGTTGGATGCGCCGTCCGACTGGAGACCAGTAGGTCGCGGGTTCAACCCCCGCCGAGGTCGGCAACATTCTTTCGTAGAGATTGATCATGAAATGTTTTCTACGGTCATTCTCTCCCTTCCACTGATTCAAGAAGGGCAGTTGTCAGTTTCTGGCGAAAGAAGGTGCACAATACTGGTTAACCGCTTAGAGGGCTTAGCCTGTCAAGTAAACGTGTGGTTAGGTAAATTGACCGCGCTCAACATGACCACATTGGGTTGACTGGGCCGTAAAACCACAAACAAACAAAGACTCTTTCACTGCCATAGGCGATAACAATAGGCTTTTGCAAACAGCGTAGATCCAGATGAGACGGCTCATCATGAGCCGTCTCATCAGGATCTACGCTGTTTGACATTCAGTCTTTCAACTTTACATGTCAACTTCTTTTCAATCGATAGTTTGTTTTAAAAAACAAAGCAGGCGACAAATGTATTTTAAGATTTAGCGCCAAAACAGTGACTGCTGTGGTTCATTAACCGTTTGAGCCCTGCAGACCAAATCAGTTTGTTTGCGAACAATGTAGATCCTGGTGAGACAGCTCATTATTAGCTATCTCACCAAGATCTACACTGTTTGCTATTATGTTTTGATCTTTGAGACCCCTATTTTGAACAATGGCGCAGACCAGATTCATAGCTGAAAGAGTCCGTTTCAGAAATTCAGGGATGAAAGGGTTAAGTTCGCTGAGCTCGCTCAACCCTTTTTTACATTTGTATTTAATTTTCTAATTACCACCCAGTAAGCATTCTACTTAAATCTATAGCGGGCCGTATCGCCCGTCAGGGTAGCTGACGGGCCGATAACGGCCTGCTGTAGATTTATAAAGAATGCCAGCTGGGCAAATTCTGAAATGAGTAGTTGGGAAATTATATAACCAATTCAGTGTAGAAACCCCGCAAAAGGGTAAATGACAAACAGTGTAGACCTTGATCAGTTTAGCCGTTTTTGTCTCCAAAAATTTCTGTATCACATAGCTTGACATACCAAACTTGTAATTGGACACTTCCCAGATATAGTAAGGGGAGTTTATTCAGTCTAAAATGGGTTAAGACATCTTTATGTTATGTTCTTAACCCATATAAGCCTAATGGACTTTCCCATCCTTATACATCGGGTGAGTCTATTTGTTATTTAAGAGGTGTCAGGTGTATTCTTTCATTTTTGTTCTATTTGTAATTGAAATACCTGTAAGCAAACAGTGAAGACCTTGATCACATTACGAAAACACGCCCATTCAAATATATTGAAAATTTTGCCACCATAAAAATGAAAATTTTCAGATAAAAATTCTGATATTTTTCATATTTCTGCTCAAAACATAGATTGTGGGTACTCGTTAGAACCGCCTCTGTGAGGCGGGTACTCGTTAGAACCGCCTCTGCGAGGCGGTTCTAACGAGTACCCACAATCTATGTTTTTGAGCAGATATAAGAAAAATAATGTATACCCCTGTAAACCCCAGTTTTACTATATAAAAGTGGGGTTTAAGGGGGTCAAAATTATATAGGCATGTTTTCGTGATGCAGATGCGGCGTCTGATCAAGGTCTGTACTGTTTGCCTATGTCCCACAAAACGGACGTCATGCTTATATGAGTTAAGACACTTCTTAATGTGATTGCACACAACAGACCGAGGGAATCATTTTTTCTTACGTTTGCAGTTTACTAATTATGAAAACATATTGTAGCTTATCTTGTGGACAGGAGCGGCATGTAATGAATGCCGCTCCTGTCCACAAGATAATCTGCAATATGTTTTTATAATTCATTTATTAACGCTTAAATTGCTAATCACTACTGAAGCAGACGACTTTTAATTTTTTGTTTGTATTTTTTTTCTTCATCGAAAATAAGGCTAGACAGGCTAGACAGACGATTCAAGTGAAACGACAAATCTTAATTTCTCTGAAAAATAATTAAAAAAACAACAACAACAAACAAACAAACTAAAAACAAAAAAAAAAAAAAAAAAAAAAAAAAAAAAACAAAAAAAAAAAAACAACAAACAAAACAAACACAAGAATGTCATCTGCTACAATTTCGTTTAACACTTTAAGAGCTGACCAATCCTTTTAAGAAAATTATAGATAGTTGATGTAGAATGTTCAGATTCCTGTGACACTTTCAACAGATTAATGAATTCAAATAGAATAATAACGGATTGAGTCAGAAGTCATGAATGAACCCATCGAATGCTTTATAAGGATAAATTGGGCCTCTTCAAACGAAAAAGTGCATTCGAACATACGCAACATGCAGCAGATTAGATCATCATGCGTTTGCGCAAAGTACAGTATAACCTCAATGGCTCGAACCCGGAAGGCTCGTTTACCGTGATTCGAACTCTTTTTTCAGTCCCTACAAAATCCTTCCAATAGCTCAAGAAAACAAATATTTAGGGACTTTTTCTTATTTTATCATGGAATTGTATGTTGTGTGTACTCATTAGAATCGCCTCGTACAATCATTGTGTAGAAAATAGAAAAGATTTCCCTAAATTATCGCTATTTGCTTCCTGAACTGGTGCCATGATTAAACCTCAGTGGCTCGAACTACCCATGTTTCGAACGAATTTCCATGGTCCCAAATATGTTCGAGCCATTGCGGTTCGACTGTATCATCCTTGTCTTTGCTCTGTATTGATACATATACATTCTGTAGTATCCAATAATTCTGTTAGCAGACAGTGAAGGTCCTGATCAAAATGCGCGGATGCACAGGCTGATCTTAATCTCTCTTGTCGCCATATGCAACGACGACGTTTCCGCATGACGCAGCCCGATTGTGTTCTGGCTGTAATCGGCCAAAGATCTGACAATTCTGTTTCATGTTTGGCATGTTTTGAAGGAATTAACACCAAGTTATATGATAAGCATGACAACTTCAGTTTTGATTTCCTTTCGTATGTGATGAATATACATACGTTTCTCTCACACAAACCGCAGTTGCTAATCAAAATGAAATAGAATCTTTTGAAACCTCATGAGATACTCTAACACTGTCGATTCAACTGTCAATTTTAAGAGCTAAATTGGCTGTCTTTTCCCAAGAGCAGTACCAAACACAACTAGGTATTCTTATAGACAAGTCCCAGAAAACAGTTTACAGCCAAATCAGACGCACTTTACAATCATCTTTCATCATTACGTTCTAAGGCGGTGGTCCCGGTGCTAGTCTTTCTGTTTGTTGCTTTGTGGTTTATTCTACGAGGCGATTATATGTTTTTACGTCTGTTTGTCGAAGTAATTACAATTGTACATGTCATTCTTAACAGTGAGGACCATATGTTAGACTGTCACTCGTGCCAAATATGCTATCCTCTTGAAATAAAGTTATTCTTCTTCTTCTTATTAATATTATTATTATGATTTTTTTTTAAGTTTTTATTTTGTTTTTGTGTTTTTCAGTCCTTTGAGCACTGGGGAAGAGAGAGCTTATCTTGGTGCTTTTCGTACGTTTGTTCGATTTGAGCTTGTTTAGTCTTGTCTGTTTCCTCTTCCTCTTGGTGTCTGAGAAGGGCTGCGGCTTGTGATTGCGGCACTCCCTGGACATTTCTCTTACCTTTTTACACAGTTTGCCAACCATCCAACAATGTTTAGTAATATCAGCAGATATTAAAATGGACGTGTTTTAACATTGGACAAGTATGATAAACTTTTAGGGTAATTACTGGGCTTCTTGGTAAAATTCCTCTCTGTTTTACAACAGCTCGTGTTAAGTGTAGTTAAATGTCTCCCCGTTCTTCACTTTAGTACATACATATATAATGTATTGTTTCTGGTTCTACAGAATCCCTTAGCTCATTTAGATTTACCGTTTCCAACCTAATTATTGCGCGTACCCCTATAAGTGCATAGTCAAGCAATTCCGTAGTCGACAGATTACAGCCAGTGTACTTTTTGTCTACTTCTTGATGAAAGCATATGTTGCGGGTACCCATTTGAACTGCATCGACTTGTCGATGCAGTTCAAATGGGTACCCACAGCATATTCTTTTATCAAGAAAATCAGAAAAACAAAATCAAATAAAATCATCAAATAAGTCCTTTGCTGATCTTTTCTTAAAGTGTCTCCTTAGTAGGAAGATGCATACTTTACCACAAGTTTTCCAAGTCATTTTGAAAGGCTTAGTCACAGTGCGGTAATTAGGTTGAATACGGTACTTGGATAAAAATAGAATAATTATGGACTAAGAGGCGTGAGCAGTGTTGGAACTTACATTATTGTTTATGAACAGATTCAATTAACTGAGTCTGCTATTTTCGATTATTTCATTTTTGGCTTACAAATGAGCCTTCATTTCAGAGTTTATCTATAATTAACTATATCTGGGCCTAGTTGTTCAAAGCATCGTTACCTTAACAAGCTCGTTAATGACAAACTCGTAAATTGTTGTAGCTAAGGTATTTCAAATGCATTGATATCTTTTGCTGAAAGGTGTGTGTCACGTTTGGTCAGCAAAAAATATCTGTATTTGCCATGTTTCAAGAAAGAAATTTTAAGGTCACGTTAGCTAACAACTTCGTTAACTTTAGAACAACTGGGACCTGGTGTTAAATGCTGTGTGGCAGCTTTACAACACATACCCGCACTTCACGTTATAATAGTCTATATGCTTGGAGGGTTTCTTTGAAAACCAAATCTACAAATGTCGCTCATCCATGTACTAGGAGGCTTTTACTGTTCATGAATAGACAATAAAACCGAATCTGTAATTTATGTTCGTTTCGTGCTTTTTGCTTGAAATGGACCCCTCATTTCATTTGTGTGTAACCTCATGGGTGTACTTCACAGATAGGTATCAATAGAAACTGTTAAACTTAACAAGGGCTGATCCAGGATGATTTCTGTGTGTGGGTGGACGGGGGTCGATTTGATGAAATACCGTACTTACTCTATGTATTCGGATAGACAGACCTAAGCAAACAGTGTAGACCCAGATCAGACGCCGCAAAACGCGGCGTCTGATCAGGGTCTACACTATTTGCCACTCATTCAGCAATTTTACACACGCAGGCATTATAATGGAATTGTTGAAGAGAAGTATAGGTTAAGAACAAGGGCGTAAATAAATAGAATAAATACGGTATTACAACATTATCAATTTTATCCAAAATTTCCCTTGAAAATGAAATAATTTTGAGTCAAAGGGGGTTCGACTGAACCCCCTCCCCCGCACCCCCCCCCCCCCCCCCACGAATCCCCCTCTGTTTACCCTAATTATTTGCACACTTGCTACATTAATACTTGTTCTAAAGTCTGGACAAATTCATTTTACTAAGAACTGTTGTGTCTAGACTCTTTAGATGAGTGGAAAACGGTGCAGAGCCTGGTCGGATGTTTGGGCGTCTGCTCTGGGACTACACTGTTTGCTAAGGCATGTGTGTCCGTTACTATTGGTAAATATGGTATGGACTAGCTGAATGCGTGAATATCGAAAGGAGCGGGCCCACATAGCCTAGTGGATAGGAAAGTTGACTCTTAGTCCATTAGATTTCTCATGGCTGTGGTTCGAGCCTCGCTCGGGTCACATGTGGGAAAACCAAGTTCTGCTTACGGATGGTCAGGTGTTTTCCCCAGGTTCACCGGTTTTCCCCCAACTGTGATGAACGATCGGCTCGATATAAGTGGAATATTCTTGAAAGGGCCGTAAAACCCAAATCAATAATATTAATAATAATAAAATAATATCGAAAGTGCAGTAGTACACATACATTTGAACTGGAGCACAGCGTTGACTACAAGATTGCATGTGCGCCCAGCGAAGGTCAGAGTGTTTACTGTCCGCCCGGAGTCTTGTAGGAAACGTTGTAGCTCGGCTCATTTAACTCTGTCGGTGCCAAATTCAGACGACATTTGTCGTCTGCTTTTTATTTTACCAAACTATAGCTTGGAAGGACATTTATATGTAAAGTTGAAAGATTGAATTTCAAACAGCGTAGATCATTGAGCCGTCTCATCTGGATCTACGCTGTTTGCAAAAACTTATGATTGCCTATGGCAGTGAAAGAGTTAAGAGTGAATCTAATCGGCCAATGCAAGATATAGTTCGTATTATAAGCATAAGCCACTTGAGAAGAATCGGTAGACGATTAAGACAACGTATCAGACGGACGTGATTATGAAAATATGTCTGAGTGCGTAGATTGGTATACTGGCTTGGTTTTTTTCGCCATTTACTGACAAATGAAACTCGGAAAGCCTTGTTAATATGGACACCTTAAAATCACTTTGTTTCTGCAGCATGACTGCAAGACGAACACATTTTCATCTAACACATACAGCTTAGTCAATATCTGTTTGTCAAACCGACTAATCATTTTAATCTATACTCGGAAAAAGACAAACAAACAGAAAAGGAACATTTCTACCTGGCAGTGTTATTGCTTCAGTTACTACATGTATACTGAAAGGAAAAAGAAACGCAGGGTAGGGTTTTTTCCTTCTTATTTTAACCATTTTTAACGGTGTTCACTATAGCCATACACTTTTACAGATTGTCCTGTGAATGTGAACCGCGGGTATACGAGTCTTTGGTCGATGTGCTATCTACCCAGTGTGTGAAATCATTCAACCGTGCACTACACAGTGCATTGCACGGACAATACGGAAAGCCAAAATTTCGTGCAAAACAAGCATGTTTAAACCTTCAGCACAAGATTTCCTCACACCATTTGGTACACTTCAACGATACACAACGCTCTTCGATTCTTTTACCGATTTTTCTTTTCATTTTTACGCTACTTTGAACTTTTTTTCAATCATGGTACGACTGACTGATGTTCAGAGGGGTAGGGCTATCGCGTTGCTGATGCAGGGTCAGAGGCAACAGCAAGTTGCCAATCATTTTGGGGTTAACGTCTCAACAATTGAACGTCTTGTTAGACGTTTAAGGGAGACAGGGCATTTAGCAGACCGACCGCGGTTTGGGCGCCCACGCGTGACGTCGTAACGTCAAGACAGGACAATCCGTCTGGCACATTTGCGGAATCGTCATCTCACTGCTACCGAAACTGCCCTTAATACAGTAGGTACAATAATCGACAAATTTCTCCGAAGACTGTTGGAAGTCGATTGTGTGAGATTGGTCTTCGAGCTCGTCGTCCATACGTTGGTCTGCCTCTGACCCAGGCACGTAGGTTGCGTCGTATTGCGTGGTTGACTGCGCATGCGCCCAGGCTATTTCCGATGAGGCAGTGGAGACGAGTTCTTTTTACGGACGAGTCTAGGTTCACTCTCTATCGCGCAGATGGTCGACGTCGTGTGTACCGACGTCGCGGAGAACGCTTTGCCGACGCCTGTGTTGTCGAACGGGATCGGTTTGGGGGTGGCTCCGTTATGGTCTGGGGAGGCATTGTTCACGGGATAAAATCACAGTTGATTATTGTTGCGGGCAATATGACCGCAGTAAGGTATAGGGATGAGATCTTGCGTCCTGTTGCAGTCCCGCTTGTGCAACAACGTGATCTGATTCTGCAGCAGGACAATGCCCGACCACATGTTGCCCGAGTTTGTCAGTATTTCCTGGCAAACAATAACATCGCACCACTAGCATGGCCACCGTACAGTCCAGATTTGACCCCAATAGAGCACATGTGGGATGAGCTGGACAGAAGGGTTAGGAAGCGCCGAAACCCCACCCCCCCCACCCCCCCCCCCCCCCCCGCCCGCAACTCTCGCACAACTAAGGAATGCGTTGATCGATGAATGGAATAACATCCCGATGCGAACTGTCAATGCTTTGGTTAACTCTAACCAAAGGAGAATTAAGGAAGCAACGGCAGCAAGAGGGGGGCACACCCGATATTGATTTTCAGTTTGATTTTGATTTCAAGATTTGCGGGGTAGCTACCAATGAACTTCAATAACTCGAGACTTATTGATCACAAACCAATGAAATTTGGAAGTTTTGTTCCATACATGTACCGTTTTGTAATCATAGTAAAATATTTAACAAACGTTTTCAAACTTGAATGAAATTTAGGAATAAAATTTACCCTGCGTTTCTTTTTCCTTTCAGTATATTTAATATCCGTGTCGTGTATTATGATATAAGAACATTTTAGTTAATGAGTAAATAAACCGACTGGAGGAGATTTTTCTGCATAATATGGGCATGAGGGATCACCAGTCAAAATTTTAAATATTCTAAAGTACAGATAAATATTTACAGACATAATCGATCATCCTGACGGAGAGAAAATTGGAAATTTGCGCTGAAACATGCTGCTAAATATCAAAGTGTTATTTTCAGATAAGTAACCAACGACAAAAATATGCAGTAGTGTCTCTGTTTCAGCACGAACGGAAGTGAAGCCCTATCGGTTAAGAAAAAGCATGCTGTGTAAAAATTTCAGATCATCACGAAAACACGCCTGTATAATTTTAACCCCCTTAAACACCACTTTAATATAGTAAAACTGGGGTTTACAGGGGTATACATTATTTTTCTTATTTCTGTTCAAAAACATAGATTGTGGGTACTCGTTAGAACCGCCTCGTCGAGGCGGTTCTAACGAGTACCTACAATCTATGTTTTGATCAGAAATATGAAAAAAATATCAGAATTTTTATTTGAAAATTTTCAGTTTTTGGTGGTAAAATGTTCAGTATATTTGAATAGGCTTGTTTTCGTAATGTTACATTTTGGAAATCTTTTTCATATTTTTTTCCATGAAAATAGACTTTGGCATTCCATGCAAATTGTCTCCTAAGGAGACAGTTTGCATGGAATGTTAAATAAACGTCAAAAAGATTGCCTTTGGAAACAAAGAACACACTACGGATAAGAAAATGGGAGTCTCGGTTTTATTGAGACTCTTCATAAGCAGCAATGAAGTTTGCAACACTGCTTACGCCCTCTAGCGTATACATAAGCAGAACTCCATTTTCACAGATTCCACAATAGGCTCAATGATCCCAAAGGAAATGAAATATAATCTGCACTATGGTAAAGTCTATTTTCTGGGAAAAATAAGAAAAAATACCATCAAATTCTGGACTGCTGAATTTGCCCGGAGAATGGTAAAGATTAAACTATTTCATGCAAAAGTGTGCTTAATATAGGTTATATTAATGGTAAAGTGGCTTTGGTTTAAACAATATTTCATTTGAATGTTTTAAATCTTTAAAGACAAATACAAAAAAAAAAAAAAAAAAAAAAAGAAAAAAAAGAAAAGAACATAACATGTATAAATTATCTATATAAAAGGGATCCAGGAGAAAGTCAACTGATTTATTTGAATCTGTATCCCAAGCGGCTTTTGCGATAACATCACGAAAACATGCCTATATAAATTTGACCCCTTTAAACCCCACTTTTATATAGTAAAACTGGGGTTTACAGGGGTATACATTATTTTTCTTATTTCTGCTCAAAAACATAGATTATGGGTACTCGTTAGAACCGCCTCGTCGAGGCGGTTCTAACGAGTACCCACAATCTGTGTTTTTGAGCAGAAATATGAAAAATATCAGAATTTTTTGTCTGAAAATTTTCATTTTTTTTTAGGTGAAAATTTCAATATATTTGAATAGGCGTGTTTTCATAATGATTTGATCTGTATGGCCTGCTTTTGGGATATTCTTGGCCATTCACTTAATGGGTATGGCTATGTGTTGTAAATTATCTGCCATTTCTTACTAGGAAGACAACTTTTGTGACAGCTCTTGTGATTGCATATTAAACCCTTCTGAAAACAAAGAAGCAAACTAAAATAAAAACCTGTTGCGCCAACATGCAGCTCAATGTATATATTTAATGGACATTCGCAACCGTTCGATGAAAACTATCACAAATGTACAGAACGTTTGCAATCGTCCGTGAATATCGGGCTTCCTGCAGGAATATGTGGAAATTTAAGCTCAGATCACCCTGTGCTTTCTGATGATGACCTGCCAACAAAATCACTGATCATTGTTAAACATACTAAACATATGACGAACATGGAGTGCTTCCATGCAGTCTGATTCGGATCTTACATGTAGCTGTTCGCACTATATAGAATAGTGCTATTTTTATGATGCGAACATATAAAGAAATAAAAACCGCTAACAAGAACGTTTTCTGGATTTGTCGACCTTACAGGTATCATACGAAATATTAATAATAAACTAAGACGATTATAAAAACCAAACGCAATATGCAAAATCCCGTATTATGGAATGGTTAACCGACTAAATCTGTTCATTAGTTCAGTAAGTAATATTAAATTAATAAAACATAGCATGTGGCATTGAGCCGGAGAAAAACATTTCTAACATAATTTCTTGTGCGCTCAGCGAAGACTCAGATCAGCCTGCGCATCTGCGCAGGCTGATCAGAGTCTTCGCTGTCCGCACGAAGACGCTTTAGCTCCTTAGCTATCCATAGAGTGCCCTTCAAAGACTCTGATCGGACTGCCCGGATGCGCAGGCTGACCTGAGTCTTCGCTGGGCGCACATGCAATTTTGCATTAAAAGCTTTGTCCTTGCTCATTGTTATGTAAACCTTTAATGTAATAATTTTGTTGGAACGCGCACATAATGCATTAATCGTTTGCTGCAGTTGGGTTTATTACATGCAGCTAAAGCATCAAAAACAGGTGAATTGTAACTCCCTTAACAGTGTTGTCTTGCAGAGAGAGAGAGAGAGAGAGAGAGAGAGAGAGAAATGAGAGAGACAGACAGACAGACAGACAGAGAGAGAGAGAGAGAATATATGTTTTTAACATATTCCTTGCAGGGAGGCGCACTTTCGGCGGTTTTCGCCGATTCTGCCACCAGCTTTTATTTATCATGCACTAAGAAATCAAATTGTAGGATAATGTAGCAGTCATGTGAAACCCCCGCACCTCGGAGCCGGGTAATAACGGGGCTTTTAATTTTTCAGTTTGCAAACCCTAGTAAACGGCCAGCACTGCGGGGACATGTTTAGACTTTTATGCGGATTGGATTGAATTATTGTCGCCAGGCTAGGGTGAAAGGTATTGATTATTTGAATTATTTTGAGATATATATTATTATATCAGCATTACTAATTGGGGGTATAGAAACCAATCCAGGACCTCGCCTAGATGAATCCTCAAACTCTTCAGCCGAGAGTGGAATCTTTGAAAAATCATCTATTAAAGGCAAATTTTCTGTTGTTCACTATAATATTCAAAGCTTAAGTAATAAAATTGACATAATTGAGTCCGAACTAAGAGATTTTGATGCTATATGTTTAACTGAAACATGGCTTGATCGTCGTACCTCTGACGAAACAATTAAAATAAACGGATTCAATTTGTATCGCCGTGATCGCGTTGGTGATAATCACGGCGGCATTTGTGTCTACATAAATCAGTCTCTATTTTCATGTAGAAGACGTGATCTTGAACTTCCACAACTTGAATGTATTTGGGTTGAGATCTCCTTACACAATAGGAAAGAATTGCTCGGCACTTTTTATAGACCGCCAAGCTCAAACAACTTAATTTATTCTAGTATTGAAGACTCTATTGGCCTTGCATTTGATACAAATATTGCTAATATAACAATAACTGGTGATTTTAATTTTGATGTTTCTAAACCTGCCTTATATAGGAAAATTAACGACTTATGTCAACAGTTTAATATGGACCAAATAATAACAGAACCAACACACCATACAGAAAATTCTGATTCTATTATTGACCTATTTCTGGTATCAAACAAGAATAGGGTATTCCTCAGCGGGGTTGGTGAACCATTTCTTGACCAAAATATAAGATATCATAGCCCTATTTATTGTGTTTATAATTTTGATAAAGTTATAACCCCATCGTTTTCTAGACAAATTTATCTATATCACAGGGGTGATTTGCAATCGCTTTCTCATGAGTTAACTGAAACTGATTGGAGCCTAGTGAAAGACAATGATGTGGATACTTATGCCCAAAATGTTACCGACAGAATTTTGTATCTTGTAAACAAACATATTCCAAACAAGCTTGTACACATTCGAAAATCTGATCCTTCTTGGTTAACTAATAATATTAAACGACTTATGAGAAAACGCAAACGACTTTATGATAAATACAAAAGATCAAAAAATCAGACAGACTTTAATAATTACAAACAGGTAAGAAATGATGTCACATTTCAAATTCGTAAAGCTAAAAATGAAGAGTTAGATAAACTGAAAAACAAACTCAAAGATCCCAATATTTGCCAAAAAGATTGGTGGAAAACCCTAAAATATTTTATAAAGCCGGATCAAGACTCTTCTATTCCGCCACTGAAAAGTAATGATATTATTTATTGTAAAGACGAACATAAAGCTGATAAACTAAATGAATTTTTTACTCAACAAACTATTTTGGACGAACATAATGCCTCGTTGCCTCGAACAAGGATAACACCTCTTTATAACCTCCATTCTCTCAGAATTACATCTGAAGAAGTCAAATCTACGCTTCTCTCTCTACCTACAGGTAAAGCATCAGGACCTGATTTAATCAGCAACAAAATTCTTAAAGAGCTTGCGCAGCCTCTAGCATCTCCCTTACAGGACCTATTCAACTTTTCTCTTAATAAAGGTAAAGTTCCATCTATTTGGAAGCAAGCTAATGTCACACCTATCTTAAAAAAAGACGATCCATCTGAGGTATCTAACTATAGACCAATATCCCTTCTAAGTACCGTTGGAAAGGTTCTTGAAAAAATAGTTCATAAACGAATTTTTAATTTCTTTCAAGAAAATCACGTTATAACTACCTTACAATCTGGCTTTGTGCCTGGAGATTCAACAGTAAACCAGTTAACAGACCTCTATAATACGTTTTGTCAAGCGCTAGATGAAGGAAAAGAAGTAAGAGCTATATTTTGTGACATTAGTAAAGCGTTTGATAGGGTATGGCACAAGGGTCTTCTATATAAACTTTCTTCTGTGGGAATTTCTGGATCTCTTTTACAATGGTTTACCGATTACTTAAACAATAGAAAGCAACGTGTCGTGCTACCTGGGACAGCCTCAGGTTGGACTTCCATAAAAGCAGGTGTTCCCCAAGGTTCGATACTTGGTCCTCTACTTTTTTTAATATACATCAATGATATTGTTGAAAATATCCACTCTTCTATAAGGCTCTTTGCAGATGACACAAGTCTTTACATAGTGGTAGAAGATCCAGTCAATGCTGCTAATCAGTTAAATGAAGATTTACAAAAAATACATTTATGGGCTAAAACATGGCTTGTGACATTTAACCCAGCCAAATCAGAATCAATTATTTTTTCAAGAAAAAGAAATCAACCATATCATCCTCCTGTTTTTATGGATCAAACACAGATAGAAGAAGTAATTTCTCATAAGCATCTTGGGGTAGTATTATCAAGTGATTGTACTTGGCATGAACATCTGGAATATATCAAATCGAAGGCCTGGACCCGCATTAACATCATGAGAAAGCTTAAATACAAACTAGACAGACGATCATTACAGACCATTTATTTTTCTTTTATCAGACCGGTTATTGAGTATTCTAATGTCGTCTGGGATAACTGTACCCTTTATGAAGCGAACGAGTTAGAGAAAATACAAATAGAAGCTGCCCGTATTGTAACAGGAGCCACAAAGTTAGTTTCCATAGAGTCTCTTTATACTGAAACTGGGTGGGAAACTTTAGCCTCGCGTAGAAAAAAACAAAAATTGCAACTTTTCTATAAAATGAAAAATGGTCTTTCTCCTAATTATCTCTCTTCTTTAGTGCCTGACAACGTAGGTAACAATTCCGTGTATAACTTGAGAAATGCACAGAATCTTAATACTGTACATGCAAATTCCCAACTTTACTATAAATCTTTTCTTCCTTCTGTCACACGAGACTGGAACGAATTAACTGAGGAAGTAAGAAACACTCCTACATTATCTTCTTTTAAACATCGCCTGGATTCTGATCTCAATGCGGTACCTAGGTTCTTTTTTGATGGTAAAAGACTTGGCCAAATTTGTCATGCTCGATTAAGAATGAGATGTAGTACTCTTAATGCACACTTATTTTCTAAAAATATTATCGATAGTCCGATATGTGTCTGCGGAGCACGTGAAGATACTCAGCACTTCTTAATGTCCTGTACACGATATACAACCCTGCGACAAGAACTTGTTAATAGAGTAACTCCGGTGTTTCAGCCATCCTTAAATGTATTTCTTTTTGGTAGTCAGGAACTCTCTGACTCTGATAACAGACAGATATTCCTCGCCGTACAGGAGTTCCTGACGAAATCAAAACGTTTTGAAATGATAAATAATTAATCTATGGTAAGTAAAACTATTGAAAAGTCGCTTCTATTAGTTTAATAAAATTTCTATTAATTAGCAAAGTCGTCTAAAATTAAAATGTTCTTTAATCTCAATTCGTACCATTTCTTAAGGAATGGGATAAATCTTGTTGTGGTCGAGAAATAAACCTTACATAAACCTAGCCTGACGATAAATCAATTTATTGTTCATTATTTTACTTATCCAACTCAGATGTGCAAAACGTATTTCCACATCCCCGTGGAGCAGCCATTGGTTGAAAAGATGTACCTTCACGATTGTTCTATCTGAAATTCACTCTGTCCTTTTTATCACTGTTAGTTTGTTCTATTTCAAGTCACATGTTGTATTTGTACATTCATATTTGCAAAAAATGGGAGACGGACTTCATAAGTCTGTTGACTTTCTTCCGAATCCCATTGTATAATATTGTAATGTAGTAAACACATGTCTTGTATATGTTCAAATATGTTAATATTATACATGAAATAAATGTTTAAACTAAACTTCAGACGACATTGTCGTATGCTTTTCTTTTTTAACAAACTATCGCTTGAAAAGAAGTTTATACGTAAAGTTGAAAAACTGAATGTCAAACAGCGTAGATCCAGATGAGACGGCTCATATGAGCCGTCTCATCTGGATCTATGCCGTTTGCAAAAGCCTATTATTATCACCTGTGGCAGTGAAAGTTAAAGAATCATATTGTTGTTCGATTTGTACAAATATTTATTCAAACTTCCATGGTTCTAGATTAAGTCTTTGCACACTAACAGTCTCTATAGAGCCCCTATATGCACCATGTATTAATATTTATTATAACTTACACTAAAACTGTGGAAATTTGTGCGAAAAGCGAATTCCCGGCAAAACCCCGGCATATCTACGGCGCTGCCGGGACATCGGAGGTTAAATCACGGCTTTTAAGTCCGGCTATATCCCCGCCATCCCCGGCCCCGTAGGGGCGGGAGTTTCAAATGACTTGTGCATAAGTACGGCAAGGACTTATGATGATGAAAGTATGGCGAATAGATCAATACACTTACTGGGGAGAAAAACATGTATCCCCTTATGGGAAAGCGTCTACTTCATAATGAGAGAATTTGTACACTCTAGGAGCAAATTGTTTCCTAACAGAGTGTAGCACCCTCCTTACAGAGTAAGCATATCGTTTTATTATAGAGCAGACCCTTTTCAGAAGGAGCTTATCGGTGGTTTTAGAGAGAGAGAGAGAGAGACAGACAGACAGACAGACAGACAGACAGAAAGATCCTCAATAAGGAGTCTTTTTGCTAGTTATATTTCATTGCAGTCACCTTAATTGTACAAGAGAGCAGATAATTTGATGGTTAATGTGTTTGTTAAAAGCTAATTAGAATAGAATCACAAATAAATCAATTGATTTGTTTCTACCGAGAAAACATTTCCTGATATATTCATATGCCTTTACTAGTGTTGGCACTTTTTCTGGAAATAATATAACTCTTTTCTACTTTGCTGTTCTGAACATCACGAAAACAAACCTATATAATGTTGACTCCCTTAAACCCCACTTTTATATAGTAAAACTGGGGTTTACAGGGGTATACATTATTTTACTTATTTCTGCTCAAAATATAGATTGTGGGTACTCGTTAGAACCGCCTCGTCGTGTATGCGTGTATGCGTGTGTGTACTATTTTTAGAGAAAATAAGACTTGACTTTTCACGTGAAGACAATTCTCATGTACTGATAAACATTAGGCTATTTTCTTTAAGCGTCGATTAAGATAATTCTGTTTAAAATGTCAGCTTGAATCATTGGCCTCGTTTTTTCTTTAATACTGTACTACATCTGTACTCTTGTTCACATAGCTACACGCAAGGAGGGGACATATAAAATAATTTTAGCCTTATATACCTAATAATGGTACACGGATTTTATTAAGCATTATTTTATTTACATGATCCCCTCCCAATGTAAATGGATACAATTAATCTACAGAAGTGAATTTTGGCCCTCACTCCAAACATGAACAGCTTCCATCCGAAGTTAATTATCATTGCTGTAGATTGTTCCGCGCAGATGCCTATGTCTTTTATAATGATGATTACAACTAGGGCTCAGGTCAGATTGATAAAAACGTGTGTATCAATACTTCGAACCCACATTTCTTTACACCAGTCACTGCAGTTTGTCTAGGAACTGGACAAGAACACCGCGTTTAAGTTTGTAACGAAGTTTATCTTTGATTTACGCACCCTTTTCAACAAGCTGGTATAATATTCACCATTTATTTGTTTTGTCATGTGGGAAACAAACTATATCGATTATACCTTTCATTACGAAAACACGCCTATATAATTTTGACCCCCTTAAACCCCACTTTTATATAGGAAAACTGGGGTTTAAAGGGGTATACATTATTTTTCTTATTTCTGCTCAAAAACATAGGTTCTAACAAGTACCCACAATCTATGTTTTGAGCAGAAATACAAAAAATATCAGATTTTTTATCTGAAAATTTACATTTTTGGTGGTAAAGTTTTCAGTTTATTTGAATAAGCGTGTTTCCGTAATGGCTATCCCTTTGCTGTCCCGAAGTCCTAATCTTCTTGCAAGTTCTCAACGCTTTAAATGTTTGGTCTGTAGTGATCTCACGTCCTCCCACTCCGCCGACTGTTTACTTTCGCCTGTTATAATCAATAGTTTCTTGAGTTATACTGGATGATGGTCTCCCAGAACGGGCTTCATCTGTAAGACTCTCCCTACCACATTGAAACTACCTTACCCACGTTTTCACAGTATCATAAGATAGATAATACCATACACTGCAATCAAACGTCATGGATATTTCTGGAAGAGTGACCCTCTAGTACCAAACGCTTTGTCACTGCCCAATACTCATTGTGTCCCTTTTGCTCTTAGTGAGGATGGTGACAAAACAATTTCTAAATATTTTGGTAACAGGCATACTGAACTACTGCAAAAAAACGTGTAAAATGAATAAAATACTTCAATACGAAAGATAACACAAACACAAAACTATCTTAATCAGGCTCAAAACTTATTGATAGACCCTCGAAAGATCTGTGAATCAAACCCGACACCAACTACTTTTAGCTCCAATTGCTTAAAAAGTAACCGAATCGTGATGCTTGACGTGATGTATTGATTGGAAATAAAATAAATGTCTGAAATGATAAACTTGCAGCATAGTGGTTAGACGTAATGTTTATGTAAAGTATACAGTAAATATTAAAAATAAATCTTCTGAGCAGGATCTGCGGAAGGGATACTCATACAGAGGCATCCTTAATTTCTATGCAAAGTCGATGCACCAGTTGACATGTTTTGCCTATGAGCGGATAATTCGTGATCATGTGCCTGTCACGTGATAACGAATCACGTGACAACTCGTTGTTTGTTTACCATACTTAAAATATACTCCTAGAAACCAGCGCAAACCATGGCTGTTTATGTATATAATCTACGTAGCTGGCATAGGAATATATATGATCGGGTACGGATGAGACTAAAAATTGACAAAAAAAAAAATAAAAAATAAAATAAAATAAATAAATAAAAACGAAAAAAAAAAAAAAAAAAACATCAACAATTCACACACACAAACGCAATGTGAAGAAATCTGATTTAAATTTGACTTTGATATTTGAATATCATTACATTGACTGTAATATAATGTGGCCAAATAATGGTGGGTGTTATATTACGTCCCTCCCCTGTCGGGCAACTAGAACTAAATGATGAGCTTTGTTTCTGAAGGTCCTGATTTACTCTCAAATAGACCTACACCATGAAAGTAAACAGACGCAATTAGAAGGATGAATGTTAAGGTCTGAAGCCAAAATAAGTATGTCATATGATCAGTCATTAACTCTCAATACTGGGACGATCATTGAGCCGTAACATGAGGAAACATACCCTCTCACTGGATCAAAATCAGCCTGTGCATCCTTGCACTCTAATCAGAGCAATCATTATCCGAATGAATCAAACTTGCATCCTTTGCCATCCAAAATGCGCCCACTGAAGATTCAGATTAGCCTGCGCATCTGCGCAGGCTAATCTGAATCTTCACTGGACGCACATGTACATAGGTACGTTTTCTGACTGCGGCCCCATTTATGATCATCATTAATCCAGTGGAAAATCCATAATATTGAAAGGTGCTTTTGAAGCATATCAGTGCGGAACGTGAAGGGCCAGATTAGTCTGCTTATTCGCGAAGACTGATTTAGCAAAGACCATTTAAATGTCAAAGAGTATGACTTCACTGGTTACTGTTAGCATATACCGCGGAAACGAATTTCTCTTAACGTGGTTTATATGTATTATACAAAACCTGTCACCAGACGACCGAGACCTCCTTGTCATACTTTTCGCCCGTCATAGTTCTAGAAAAAATATGCAGGCATACATGCAACTATCAACCTTAATGGTCTTACACTTGAATACATTTTGGATTTGTTACAAGCAGTATCAGAAACACATAATCGGAATTTTCGATCCGCAACATATGGATCCTTGTCAGTTCCTATATCTTTAACATCTCTCTTTGACGGATCTGTTTCAAGTTCTGCACGAAAGTTTTGGAACTCAGTTCCGAAAGAAACAACATCCTGTTCACTTGAATTTTTAAGAGTTCAGTAAAAAATCATTTCCTGTAATGATTACTGGCATTTTATACATACCTCGCAACTAAGCTGTATTATGTTAGTTGATACTAAAGTATGAAAAGGGTAGCAGATGTGCAAATTGGACTCACTCATTTCATACACCACTGGTCCCACGACTGCTTTGGACACAGTCTGCTACCTGGAGAAATGAGGGTGGTTCGCGGCGAAGATCTGTGTGACGCCCGGTACCTTCTGTTGGTTCTTTAGAATGTGGTATGAACGCGCCAATTATTGTATCATCCTCTCTATGTCCTCCAGTTTCTACGACTCAAATGTGTCATTTGTTTTCGTTTTTTATTTGATATGTATTTTGCATGGAAGCAAACCATATTTATAAATCCTAACTTCAAGACTGGCCACCAAAGTATTAGCTCTGTATTGTATTTCTTTAAAAATATCTGTTGTAAAAGTTTTGATGACGATAGTTAATGATTTTAGGCACTCATTAATTGTATTGCGTATAATTTGAAAATCAAATCAAATCAAATTGAACAATAAATACTTTGAAACACTTCATTGATTTCAGTACAATACGAGTATGTCAAACAAAACCAGTAAACATATTTACATGTGTACCTACCGAAAAGGTCAATGACATTTGGTCTGTTGTAAAATACGAAATGCATTTGCTCAGCAAAACGCTCTACTTCGACACTGTCATATCAATGATCACTTGTTTTCTACTTCAGAAAGCAACCAGCAAACCAAACATAAAATGAAAATGCAGGCTGATCAAGACTTTTACATCTATTTTCTCAAAACATATCAAAGACTAATGTTGAATCTTACAATAAAAGTATAAAAGACTAATATTTAGTCTTAAAATAAACGTATCAAAACACCTGTTAAAAACCAAACTTCGACAACCCGAGGTTAATTGTCCCTGCTCCTTCGTCTGAAACCACTGGGCCAATTTTACCCCATTTCACGCGGAATTGAAATTTAATTTACAAGTAAATGTGCATGCTTTATTGAACAAAATAGCCACCATACCCATAGATGTTGAAGACTATCTTAAAATTATCTTTAGTATCAAGAAAGCTTTGAGTTTGAGGCTTCGAATAAAGTCTCGTGGATGGGAGATTTATCAGCTTTGTTTTAATAGTATACCCATGTTAACCTTTGGACCTTGATATTTTTACTGCACGGTTATATTTGATTCCCTTTGTTTTGATGCCCTCTGTCTTTGCCCCTGGGCTACATACCGATGACCCAAGTGCTCAAAAGAGTGGTAAATGATATCTTTTCTCTGAAAATTAAACAGTCAAATAGATTTTAGGATGTCGTCTACTACAAATTTGCTTTGGGCTTTAATGGATAAAATGGATTGTAGGTATATTTTAATGGAAGAAATATGCTATTTTAATCATAATACAGTTGACTCTCGCTATATCGAACTCGCTTATCTCGAATAACCGCTTATCTCGAAGTGAAAATCTTGTCTCTGCCTAAACATGAAAATCTACTAACAGGTAAATAATATTGTGGAAAAGAGAAGAAATTGCTCCTCTTTTCCACAATATTTTCAATATATCCCTAACTTCAAGAATCTAAATACATAGCTGACCTTTTACTTATGATATTGGTTTTTTGACATGGTCCTCACCAAGCAAAGAAAGATTCAAACCATCCTGCGCAGTCGAAAGTATCAGCCGGGCCTTTACGCTCCATTTATACATTCTGTAGTATCCAATAATTCTGTTTGAGAGCGACCGCCCGATCAGACTGCGCGACAGATAGGCTGATCTGGACCTTCACTGTCCGCTTATACCCGGAGACACGATTTCGCATGGCGCGTTCCAATTATGGTACAATTAGGCTTAGGCATGTTTTGCATTCTTGCTTCACACATATGTACAAAAAGAATCCTTTTTCTCATTTTTTTTCTTTTTTTTTTTTTTTTTTTTTTAATTGTTAACAGATGAATATTTTTTTTTTCATTTCTTTACAAACGTTTTTGTTTAGAAAAGACTTTTAGAGAATGACAAAACAAATTTAACAAAAACAAGTAACTCTACATGAAAGAGTTTTACTGCAGTTACTATTTAATATCCGTGAGAATTATAACGTGTCGTATATTATGATAATAAAGAAATAAATGACTAGGAGATTTTATATGTTATATGGACAAAAGAGAGCACCAGTCAAAATTTCAAATATTCAAAATTACTGATAAATATTTACAGACATAATTAATCATCCTGGCGAAGAGAAACTTCATAATTTGCTCTGAAACATGCTGCTAAATACCAAAGTGTTATTTTCAAATTAGTAATATACCAACGACAAAAGTATGCTCTAGTGTCACTGTTTGAGCACGAACGGAAGAGAAGCACTATCGGTTAGGAAATGAAAGGGCCGGGGGGTCTTTCAGTTAAAGTCTTAAAGAAAGTAAAAAAAAAGTACGCATCTGTGTTTAAGATCAGACACCAGTGATTTCGAATGGCCTTCGCATACTGCCAAAACTGGAATACAAGACATGTAACACACGAAAAGATTCATTATGCCATTTGTGGACAACGCAGGCCCAGATCAGCCTGCACTTTCGTGCAGGCTGATCAAGACCTTCGTTGTCCGCTTACAGAATCAATAGATACTGTAGTATATGTCAACGGACAGAGAATGTCTGGATCGAACTGCAAGGATGCGGACGCTCATCTCATTACGAAAACATGCCTGTTCAAATACACTGAACATTTTACCACCAAATGATGAACATTTTCAGATAAAAAAAATCTTCTATTTTTATTATTTCTGCTCAAAACATAGATTGTGGGTACTCGTTAGAACCGCTGTCTATGGTTTTGAGCAGAAATAAAAAAATAATGTATACCCTTGTAAATCCCAGTTTTACTAAAGTGGGGTTTTAGGGGTTCAAAATTATATAGGCATCTTTTCGTGATGGTACCTTCGTTCTTTCTATGTTGCGCATCAGTCATGTATTTGCTGTTACCATGATTACATGTATTTGCTGACATTGTATGCACACATGCCATGATATGAAGGGTCTTCATGCATTCGCCCTTTAAGAAGTTGTAGTCAGGGATTTAACCTGGTTTTACTCCAGGAATTAATTATACTGACTATCAGAGGTAGGATTTTATTGTTTACGATTGGGTCATCATATATTAAGATGTACGTCATTGGTTTGTTTGTTAGAAATAGACTTTGCAAACGCATCGGCTTTGGACGACAGTGATAATTAGGGAATACGACAGAAGTAGGCTAACCCGATAAAGATCGTAGTATAAGCAGGTCCAAATAATTGAGGACGGGCATAGGTATTTTAGGAGCACGTATGAATCTCAAGGTCACATCTTTTTGGAACAAGGCGTAAAACTTGCGAAGCATCTGAATTAAACTTTATATCGACATGTATAAGTTTCACAAAAAGCTTGTGATCTAAGCTTCGTACACAATAAATGCTAAAGCTGATTTTAATAGTCTTGAGTTTTTTACATGCTAATCTTGGTTAAATCGGCCTCCCGCGCTCCCCCCCCCGCCCCCGCCCCCCCCCCCACCCCCAAGAAAAAAAATCTATATCTAGTCCCGAGTTTAACTGGTAGACAACATACAAAAGGCCAGTGGTGCATTGCATAAGGTTGAGATCCTCCGTGCAATGACGCTCTAAGACATAAGTTGGTATGTCTGGGCTGGTCTCCCACACGCGTACAGAATTGTGTACGTCTGTCGTCGACAAAGTGACAAGTAGGATACAGTTAATAATAATAATAATAACAATAATAATAATAATAATAATAATAAATCTAATAAATAAGTACATACTATTCGTACTCTATCATTACAAATAACTAAACAATTGAGAAGAAATGCCTAACCTGTTAGTGTTAAAATGCAAAAAAATACACCCATGGAACCTCACCCACAGCATTCTTTTATCAATACAGACGAACGATTCCCTGCAAGTTATGGAACAATGCCATCGATTGTCCGCAAAATATACTACAAAATTTTAAATAATTTTAATTAGGCAGTTCTTCAGTACAAGGGAAAAATAGAAATGATAAAAAGACTTATCAGCTTTCAAACTAATTTAAGTAGACTTTATAGTCTAATATGAAACTAGGGTCAATATTTTACGTAAATCTTATATATCAGCGAAGCATTTTTTTCGAAATACTGGTATATCGTTAGATAGCTAGAAAAAAGACCAGGACTTGGGACCTGTTTCTCTACTTCTGTCAAATCACAGGAGTGTAGAAAATGAGATTCCTACTTGTAGACAACACGCAAAAGGTTAATGGTACATTGTAGATCAACAATTGATTCACTTTCGTGTCCCAAACAAACCATATTTTGTCGACGCCCATGGACGTAGACAGACGCCCATGGGCGTAGACAATAACAGTAGGATTAAGCGAATCAATAAGCAACTTCTTAGTATGTTTATTGATGAAAATCTTCTGCGGCGTCTGATCAAGGTCTCTACAATTTGTAAATTGTTTTGTTATTTTTTCTCGGAATATCTAAATCACGTCTGACATTACTTCAACTGAAATTCGACTCTTCCAATATTTGGTTTTGTGGGAATTCATTCATTCTAAAACGGGTTAATCAAAACGGTGTAACGGGCGATGTCATCTTCCAGACCGTCATATCAAGCATTGTTTACTACTACAAAAGCAAGCCGCAAATCTAAAGTAAAATAATAGGCTGATATAAACTTTCAAAATATTTTCCCAAAATGTATTAAAGGCTCATGATAAATCTTACACGATATAATCAAAGTTGAAAAAACCTTCAGATATAATCAAATATCTTATCCTGTGGGGTTACATATATACAATCAAGATACATGTATCTTTAAACGCTATTTTCTCTGAAACCACTAGGTAAATTTTCACCAAATTTCACGCAGAACCTTCTGTCAAATGGGAACTGAAAATTTATTTCCATTAACATTGATTTACATGTTACATGCTGAACAACATTTAAACAACTTTATCAGAATGAAGAAAGCTTTGAGGCTGAGTCTTGGTGTGGTACAGCAGGGATGCGCGATCTACCAACTTTGTTCTAATGGTAATCCTAGGTTGACCGTTGACATTTTCACGACACGGTTATAATTGCTCACGCTCTGTCCTTGGCCCTGGACTACATACCAATGTCCTTGGTGTTCAGATGAGCGGTAAACGACCATCCTTCCTCTGCAAAATAACAAAATCAATTCTAGAATGTCGAATGCTCAACTTTGCTTTGCGTTCTAAAGGATAAAATGGATTTTTAGGTATATTTTAATGGAAGAAATATGCTTTTTAACCATAATCTGTTGTCGTTCAAACTGATCAATAGAAACTGAGAGTAACACATGTAGTCTATAAAATCCCAGCTTGTCTTTCACTTATAATATTGTTTATTAATAACTTTGCCGCGCTAAGGAAAATAGTGTCTTCGAAATGGTGCGCCAAATGGGCAGATTCAGATTATCCTGCGCATGTGAAAAGTGTCTTTCGTGCCTTTGCTCTCGTCCAATACATTCTGTAGTGTCCAATAATTCTGTAAGCGGACAGCAAAGGCCCTGATCAGAGTGCGCTGATACACAGGCTGATCTTGGACTTCGCAGTCCGCAAATGCCCGACACGGTTTCGCATGGCGCGACCTAAATGTTATAATGACGGACTTTAAGTATGATTTTCATTCATGCTTCAAACATATGTGCAAACAGGATCCTTTTTACTCACTGTTCATTAGTGACTTCCAAGGCCTTATATAAACAGTTTCTTTCTCTTTGGTTTACAAAAATATGCATGGGGAGCTGAACAGAACTGCCTTAATGACCTTTAGAGAATGGTCAGGAAACAAACAATTTCTTGAAAAATAAAAATACGCATAAGAATTTAGAACCGTGACTTCAGATGACCTTCCTATACGGTCAAGATTTGAATAATTTTATTACCATAATAACATGCATTTGCTGGCTGACATACACAAACACCCTGTGAAGGGTCTTGAAGCATTCAGTTATTTCGTCGCGAGAGGCGAAAAGACGAAAATACGAAATGACACAAACCGACGCGACGAAAAGTCGAAATTACAAAAAACAGTAACCACATTCAATCTATAATCAAGTAGTCGTATTCAGGATTAAAATACGTGTTCAATCTAGGAATTAATTATGCTGGCGGATTATCAGAGGTAAGGTTTTGCTTTACTCTTGATGATTGAGTATTATTGCATAAAAAGCAGTGCCGCACGTTAACCGGCGAAAAGCCATGTATTAACAAGGCAATTCACGCGCTATTAATGCACGGCTACGTAACTTTCAATATGATCGTTCCGGGCCCACAGATTTGCAGCCGTTACGAGATGCGTACTGCTTGGCCCTAGAACGAACATAGACCGTTGAAATAACGTTCGCGAGACATCGGTGAAAAGGTGAAACAAAAAAGTGCAAGAAATAACGCAAAATGTAGCAAACGTTTTCAGTTTTTATGCAATAATAAGGATCGAACATGGTTTGTCAATGCATTAACATTCGACAGGTCCCTTGGGAGGTGTTGAAAACCGCGGCCTTCGGCCTCGGTTTTCAACACCTCCCACGGGACCTGGTGAATTTTAATGCATGAAAAAACATGTTTGATCCCTATGATAAAACGTACACCCTGGCTCCATTGCGCTGTCGGGAGCGCGTCTCATTGCAAATCCAGGGATCTTACGTTCGAATTCCAGCTCGGCCACATAGCTTTCGTAGAGATTATTCATGAAATAAATTTAGTGTCATTCTCTGCCTTTCGCTGATTCAGGAAGTGCGATTGTCATTTACTAGCGAAAGAATGTGCACAAGTACCGGTTAACCGCTTAGAAGACTAAGCCTGTCCAGGAACAGTGTGGGTAGGTTAACTGATCGACTCAACATGACCTTAGTAGTGTTCATCACGAAAACATGCCTATATAATGTTGACCCCCTTAAACCCCACTCTTATATAGTAAAACTTGGGTTTACAGGGTATACATTATTTTTCTTATTTCTGCTCAAACACATAGATTGTGGGTACTCGTTAGAACCGCCTCGCCGAGGCGGTTCTAACGAGTACCCAAAACCCATGTTTTGAGCAGAAATATGAAAAATAACAACATTTTTATCTGAAAATGTTCATTTTTGAAGGTAAAATTTTCAATATATTTGAATAGGCGTGTTTTCGTAATGTATTTGGGCCGGAAAGTTACAACTCAAGCTCAAACACAGTTAGAATGTACACCACTGGTTTGTCTTAGAAATTCGACTTTATAAACTGATTGGCTTTAAAGGACACAGAATATTAAACAAAATCGATGGAATTAGACTAACCCGCTATTGGCCGTAGTAAAATCAGGTCGAAATAATTGGTTCAAGGGCGACGAAAGGTATATTAGGGGCAGATATAAAATTCACGGGTACGTCTGTTGGAACAAGACAAAAAATTTGCTAAATATCTAAATTGATCATTTTTAATCGGAAGCAAACCGAAAAGCAAAAACTCTTAGGTCTCTTTATTGATAAAAATCTATTACTGACAGCACATACTAACTACCTTTGCGAATATCTCGTCGTAAGTATCACTGTTAAGACAGCTGTATTCCTACGCTCCCCTTGCTGTCCAAAAAATACTGTATCAATGCTATCAATTTCCCACCGATTTACTGGCGTTCAAACACCCGAATGACAGCTTTATTGAACTTGCTAAACTGCTAAGAAAAAAAAAAAAAAAAAAAAAAAAAAAAAAATGTGCTGCCAGTGTCATCCTAAACGTGGAATACAATACACCTTGGGATATTGAGGTGTTCGTCAATTCCAAATCGACACTAAAAGCAGGATCAAAAACACTCAGTCGAAATTTCCGATTGATAACAGATGGTGTCTTGTCAGTTCCTGGATCTAAAATATCTCTCTTTGACGGATCCTCTTCAAGTTCTGCAACACAGCTAAGGAACTCACTTCCTAAAGAAAAAAGAGGTTCGTCTCTTGCTATATTGCACGCAAATATGCTTTACTATAAAAGCTGATACTGAAGTATGAATGGGGTAGCAAGTTTGCTTTGGGCACGGGATGTTACCTGTAGATGGGCATAGTTCGGGAGGGGTTTTATGTGACGCCCCGGTACCTTTGGTATATGGTATGAGAAATCGAGTGCGACAATTATTTTATCATGTTCCCCATGTCCTCCAGTTTCTACCATTCAATTGTACCGTTCATCTTCTGCTTTATATATATACACAGTATATATATATATACATATATATACATATATATATATATATATATATATATATATATATACACACGAGGGTGAGTCAATAAGTAACCAGCCTAACTTATTTCCGGTTGGGATCCACCTCTTCTTTTTCGATGTAATTGCCCTCAAGTGTGATGCACTTAGACCAACGGTGTTCATGTGCCATCACCCAGAACTGAAAAAGTCAGGATCCTTTCCATTGACCCACACCTGAACTGCCGTCAGGACTTCTTCATCGTACCGGAAATGAAGAATATCCTTTTTCAAGTTTGGGAATAGGCAGAAGTCGCTAGGAGCTAGGTCACACGAATAGGCAGGATGTGGTATTAATTCACACCCGTTTCGTTCTACAGCATCCATTGCAACTTTGCAAGTGTGGAATCTCGCGTTGTCCTCTTTAGAGAGTTTACCTCGGCGTTTTTCACGGATGGCGGTTCTCAGCTGTTCTAACAAGTTTGCATAGTACACTTTAGTTATTGTACTTCTCTTGGGTAAAAAGTTCAACATAATAACGCCTTTTGCGTCCCAAAATACTGTGGCCATCACCTTGCCAGCAGATGGTTGCGTCTTGAACTTCTTTGGCCTCGGGGACCCAGGCCCTACCCACTGACGACTCTGAGCTTTATTCTCTGGCTCATAATAATGAACCCAAGTCTCATCTACAGTCACAAGACGCAAAAGAAAATCATCTTTTGACCTAAACGCTTCAACAAGGCGCTGCATACTGATGCTCTGGTTGCTATTTGCCCATCGCTAAGGGATTTGGGGACCCAACGGGCTGTTAGCTTGCGCATACCTAAACGATCAGGTAAGATTGTTGAAACGCTACCATGTGAAATGCCTAATGCCTGCGCCATTTCTTCCACCTGAATTCGCCTATCAGAGTATACCAGATCCCGAACTGTCTTACACACTTCTTCGTCGGTGGCATCCAGTGGGCGTCCAGACCTGGCTTCATCTTCTAAAGACGTTCTACCGCGTTTGAATTCCCCTACCCAGAATTTAACTTGAGCATAAGATGGTGCAGAAGACCCATAAACATCGGTTAACTCGCCGTTTATTTCCTTGCCTGTTTTACCTTTTAAATACAAGTACCGAATTACAGCACGGTACTCAACTTTAGATGGAAAGCATGCCTTTGCATCACCAGCCATATTTGCCATTCAATATCTTATTAAAGAATGACTCGATACGTGTGCAATATTTTACCCATGTATAAAACATATATTAAACCAAAGCATGAAAATCGTGACTGTCTCGGTCCATCGGAAATGGGATAGGCTAGTTATTTGTTGATCCGCCCTCGTATATATATATATATATATATATATATATATATATATATATATATATATATATATATATATATATATATTTGTATATGAAAGCAACTGAGTTTTGAGCAGTATTTATTAATCCTAATTTCAAGAGTGGCCATCGAATTTTTTAATGTTTAAGGTTTGTTTAAAATATTTTGCTGGTGACTTTAATGATTAATTGTATCTCTTATTAAGTAGGCTATTTTGTCCTGCAGAACAGGATGTTATTTCACAGTTCTAAACTTAGGTGACATTGATTGTATGTTGTTGTTGTGTTTTTTTTTTTTTTTTGTTTTTTTTTCTTTTTTTGTTTTAAATGATATTTTGTATATATGTAAACATATTTCCGGAGGGTCGCAAAATAGACTAGCTATTGTAGCTAAACGCATCACCCTATCACATTTTTGTATAAATAAAATAAAGTTAATGTTTCCTTGTCAAAATGATGAAAATCTGCCATGTGTACTTGTATGTAGATACCAAAAGTGCAAAACGCCCGCCCTGGTCAGAATGCACGGGTGCGGGAAATGACCTCGACCTTCGCCCTGGGGACCGTTTTTCAATTAATATAAAAAGAAACTGTCAGTATGATGCAATTTCCGGATTTAACATTATAGATATTTGCACAATTAAACCCTTATCACACTCCTCCAAGAACCAATATTACTGCATTTTTATGTTGTCAAAAAAGCTGTTTGGGTGGCAGAAAGCGTAGTGATCTGGGTCTGTTTGCCCAGGCCTGTCTGTCAAAACGTTTAGAGTAAATGCGGTATCAAGTTTGAATCAATAATAAATGATCAAAAAAATCAAAATGACTGATCGGTAAAAATCAAAATGTGCCTTGGTTTTTGACTCTACATCACGAAAACATACCTATATAATTTTGACCTCCTTAAACCCCACTTTTATATTGTAAAACTGGGGTTTACATGGGTATGCATTATTTTTCTTTTTTCTGCTCAAAAACATAAATTGTGGGTACTCGTTAGAACCGCCTCGGCGAGGCGGTTCTAACGAGTACCCACAATTTATGTTTTTAGCAGAAATATGAAAAATATGAGAATTTTTATCTGAAAATTTTCAGTTTTTGGTGGTGAAATTTTCAATATATTTGAATAGGCGTGTTTTCGTAATGTCTACAACTTATGACCGCTGCGTGCGATTCATTTTTTTTTTCAATTAGACCAGTAATTATGTTGTTGTTGGAACGTGAGTGTATTTGAGTTTTGCTACTTTCGTGACACAACTATATAAATAGCGATCTAAAGCCCGTTATTGTAGCAGAATCTCTCTCAGTGTTCGGTATTCAGGAGGAAAGCTCACGAAGAACTCTGTCTTGTATGTAGGCTAAGTCGATAGGGCTAAGGCAAGGTCAAACTTTTAAAGTTGCATTCTATTATTTTTAAACTAAACCAAATCCGGAAGACAGGATCCTTTGGAAGAAAATATCAAATAAACCAAAATAGCAGACTGGGGTTTAATGACTTTGGTGCCTGCTCTATGCAACAGGTAATTAATGTTGAAAAGCCCATGCTCGGATTGTTACCAACAGAAAGTTAGGATAGGAAGTCTGGTAATCTGAGTATAGTTCGTAAAATGAATTCAGTATTTATTTACATGAGCTTGAACATGGCAGATTATAACGAAAGAAACTATCTTCTTTATTACAAACTATTATTTATTACTAAACTTTATTACAAATTCTGAATCGTGAGGTTTTCTGTTGACCAGTAGGTTTTCTACGGACCGTTTCAAGGCGGTTCCTCTGTTGCAGTTCATTGCTCGCGCGGCAATTATTTAGCTCAGTTTGACTGACGGAGAAAAATTTGAAAACGGGATTTATACTTTGCTAAATTTCCGGAACTATTGTCTTCGCGCAAATTTCTTAAATGAGCTGTTTTACTCATATTTGCGACGTAAATTTGTCCTTGTTGGCATTATAAGAAGAATTTTAGAATTTTAAGAATTACTCACAAACTTGAAACCTTTATTCAGTTTGTGAGTTATTCGCCGGTGATTACACATCGATGAAATCCATAAAAATGAAATTCGTCTCTATATTAAATGATGCGGAAGGTACGAAAAAATTGTCCTTATACAATTTGCGGACAACGTTGCGCAGCTCTGCCGTCTAATTCAAGCATTCTCTGTTCGTCGACATATACTACAGTATCCATTAATTCTGTGAGCGGACAAAGAACGCCCTGATTAGTCTGCGCTTATGCACAGGCTGATTTGGGCCTGCGTTGTCCACCAATTGCTTAAGGGCCCTTTACATGCTTTGCGCATCAAAAGGTCTTTAGTGACAATGATCTGGATCTACACTGCAAAGGAAGGGTATATCCGGGTTCAGCAGAAAAATGGTTAAGGCAGTGACGGATTTCTTTTAGCTGACTGTCTGTTTTCAAACTGACCATTCTTGTCAAGGAAGATTACATTTATTTTTCCAAACTTTCCTGCACTGGTGATCAAATGCAGGTTTATGTACATGTACCATAGTTATGCGATTATTTGTACATAGTTTCAATACTCTACGGGAGTCAGGATCTTCTTCATGCAGAAAGTATTGTCTTTGGGTGGGGGCGGGGCAATAAAATTGCTAATTAACGGAGTATATGAGTATGGTTCTTTGTATCATTTTTCAGTATTGATCCATGTGTCGAAGACTACGAGATGATTAAGTGATGACTTATATATACTCTAAATATTTGGGTATCTTTCTTTCTTACCATACTTTTCATAAGTCATTCTCCTATTTATAAATGCCTCCAAATTTGCTTGGTAAATGGCAAACAGTGTAGACCCAGATCAGACGCCGCGTTGAGCGGCGTCTGATCTGGATATACACTGTTTGCCCCTGCCTGTCTGTTCCAATACTTTAGGTTATTATGGTAATCTAGACAGTGAAACCTTGATACTGGTCCCCAAAGAGGGCGGCTTTGATTAATAAATGCTAATTTTAACTGTCCCCTGATGCCTGTAGAGCAGTTATCATGCAATATACGCATTACGCTATTTAACGTATATCAAATATATCACTAGGTTTAATGAATATATATAAATGGTCTATTCATGCGTGTGTAAATAAAGTTTACCCGGAAGACATCTTTTTTTGTTTAAAATGAACATGCTAGCATAATTTTCGTCACTGAAACTAGCTCAGGATCTACTTATACACATGTAAATGCCGTAACTATCCTAAGTATTGCTCAGACAGGCCTGAGCAAACAGGACAGACCCACATCTAAAGCCGCCGCCGAAAGCAACGTCTGATCAGGATCTCCACCATTTGCAACTCATGTAGCAATATTTCAGCTACATAAACTCGTTAAAACTCATTCAAATTTTAGGAAGAGGATAGTAAGCAGGTGTGACGTACCATTTTCTTAATGACTTATGGTAATACCAACCTTTTAACGCTTACCATGCTGGGAAAAAATAAACAGACGATATTTCTGATTTTTGCAAGAAAATAGGATTTAACATTTCATGCCAGTTAGAAGACATTCGGCAGGCATTGTCAAATTCAATTTTCTGGGGAAAATAAAAGTACAATAGTTACTTTGTCGCCTGCTGAATTTGTCCATAGAGTGGTAAAGATTAACTCATTGTAGACTGAATGAATTCTCCCACATTAATATGAAGACAGGCTTCGCCTAAATGCGAGCACAGCACAGCCTGTCTGTAAGCCTAAATGCGAGCACAGCACAGACCTGTCTGTAGTCTCTTCAAAAGTCCTTCACAGCATCATTAAAGAATGAATATCAGTATATAGAAATATATGTAAATCAATAATAAATAATAAAAATAATCAGCAAAACATGTTCTTGACACTTATTGACACCCGTTTCTTGTCACTTCGTGACGCTTATTAGTGATCCCGAATTTTGTGAATAGCGGTACCCAGTCAATTCTGCCAACTTCCGGTGACAACTTCCGGGAATAAAAAAGGAAGAACATTGGTCAGAGCGATTTCTGCTGAAAGTATATATCATTGTATATTACTTTTGATCATATTCTCTACCGAAGAGCTCAATTCGTTCGCGACGCACTTACACAGGTAAGCGAACGAGAGTATATTGTCGTTGTACCTGTCATCGGCATACACTAGTTTTCGGTATTTGGAAAGCATGCCCCCACCCATGGGGGCCCGCAAAATAGATGGGCTGCCTAAAGCCTCCATGGCAGAGCTGCTAGTAACTAAGCAGGACCCGAATTCATATGATCGGGTCGGGTAAAAGTCCCACAAATTTGGAGGCAATGTCTCTGAACTGATATTGTTGACTTGGACGTATCGCAATTCGTGCAGTATATTCAGAAGTCAAGCGTGGTCTGAAATCAAATTCAGTTAGATCTGGAGCATGTGATGATAATTTGGACGCACGGATATAGGTAGCATCTATTAAATTCATATTATTGGCAGATTCTAATTATGATTTTAGGTGTGTTAGGCTATGTGATTTAGGTATTCCTAGGGATAAATGGTTGAACTATTTGCAAACAGTGGAGACCCTGATCAGACGCCGCGTTCTGCGGCGTCTGATCTGGGTCTGCAGTGTTTGCCAAATACCCTTTTAGGGGTCTCCAGACTACAAAAGATTAATGCAGTTTTGGGATGAAGCCGAGGCTCCAGCTCATTGTCGTAAAACTGAAACATAGTTGTCTGTCGTGACTGAATTGACGTTACCCATATTACTGGGACACCTCAACTCCTTATCACACTACAGCAAAACTATATTGGCTCGAACATCTTTGGGGCCATTGAAACTTATTCGAGACATGGTTAGTTCTAGACTGGTTCCCGTCTAACTGATATATGAATTAGCATAAAAAAAAACTATTTATATTTGACAAAAATCCTATTTTTTGGAATGTCCTTCTCTCTGATCGACGAGGTTTCTGACTTCTAAGGGAGATGATATGTGTGGATGAGTATTTTACCTTTGTTAGATTAGCAATGTAAAACCCATAGCGTGGTGCCAGGCTAGGTTAGTTCCTGCCACTGATGGTTAATCATGGTACCAGGTCAGGAAGCAAATTTTGATAATTAAGGAAGGTCTGTGTACTCATTAGAATTATCCCGATGAGTTATATATGGATGTATGCCGCATGTATCCATGCATAACTCGTCTTTTAATTAAGTTTGATTATTTTCTGGGTCGATGATTTAAGACCAGCTATATTAATCAATTTCTGTCCATTTTTCAAACAGCTTCAGTTATGAAGCGACTTGACCAGTTTAATTTATCAAATTTCATACAGTGTCTTCTTGATTTCGCTGATTCAGAAAACAAAACAAAAAGATAAAACATTTACATGTATACACATGAAAATATCAATAATTTGAGCGCCCGATTTGACAATTAACCCTTAAAGCGCCAAGAAAATCTGCATCTGAAAATGTCGTCTGCTTATGTCGTCTGCTGCATCTTCTTGCAAACTTTTCAAACTTACATTTTGCATATAGGCAAATAGTGTGGACCCAGATCAGTCTGATCTGGGTCCACACTGTTTGCAACAATAACTTTTAAAGTAACCGGCAGACGACAAAGCAGACGACAATTGTTGTGATTGGCGCTTTAAGGGTTAAACCTTTAAAAATGCATCACTTAACGTTTAACAGTACATTGTGTAAACTGATATACTTGTGACGATAGTTCGGCTACTAAGCTATCCACAGAGCACTCAGTGAAGACTCTGATCAAACTGTCTCAGTTCTAGAGGATGGAGCACAAAGGAGAGATTTATGGTAGTCTCAGCAGTGGATTTTTAACCAGCACAGGGGTGTCTCCCACTTCACAGGGGCTCTCCGGTAAACGTCCCGATCCTAAACACTGGCACTGTATAAACATCATCCCTGCCAGATATGCTACTGGCTGGAGCATGTTTGGACCCAGTAAATTTCTCTCCAGGACATGGGGATCGAACTCGAGACCTCTAGCACCAGATGCCAAGATACTTTGCTTCATTTGTACATGTACCCTGTATCCGCTGGACGCACAGTTCAGAATGTACATAATTTGTGCGGGGCACAGTATTTCACATAATATTCCAAGTGCGCCCAGCAAATACTCAGATAAGCCTGCAATCCGTGCAGTCTGATCAGGGTCTGCAGGAGGCTCTGTATATAGCCAAGTATCCAAAGGCAGCCAGCGAAGACTCTGATCAGCCTGTGCGATCTGAGTCTTCGCTGGTCGCACATGTAGTGTTGTAGTAAATGCTGTGGCCTGGAACCTCTAGTCACAGAGGCCAGTGCACTAACCACATTGCTACATTTTTCCTCGTTTCTTTGCTGGACGTACATATCGGAAGGTACATTATCTAATGTTATGGCTCGAATCACAGTCACCAGCTGTTACATGAAAAGACGTTCATCTTTCATATTATAATTAGAAAAATGTCATATATAAAGTACCTGAAATTGTCATACAGAAAAGGATTTAGAGTACTGCGGCGAACAGGGACCTAGCTAGCATCCTTTATAAATCTATAGCAGGCCGTTATCGGCCCGTCATCTACCCTGACAGGCCGATAACGGCTCGCTATAGATTTATGTAGAATGCTTACTAGGGAGGGCTCAGATCCGTCTGTGAATCAAATGTTGCTTATAAAACACCTGCATGATGAAAAAAAAAAATAATACAATCGAACCTCAATGGCTCGAACATCTTTGGGACCACTGAAATTCGTTCGAGACATGGGTAGTTCGAGCCACTGAGAGTTAATCATGGCACCAGTTCAGGAAGCAAATAGCGATAATTTAGGGAAATCTTTTCGATTTTCTACACAGTGATTGTATGTTGAGTGTACTCATTAGAATCGCATCGATGAGTACACACAACATACAATTTCACGATAAAATAAGAAAATTTCCTTAAATATTTGTTTTCTTGAGCTATCGGAAGAATTTCGTAAGGACTCAAAATCGAGTTCGAACTAGCCATGGTAAACGAGCCATCGGTTTTCGAGCCATCGAGGTTCGACTGTAGTCATAGGGAGTGGATGAGGATGGCCATAGACATCGCTGTTCCTAAATGAGCCGCATTATGAAAAGAAGTGCCTGTTCGGACATGTGCAACCAGCGAAGACTCAGATCAGACTGGGCACCTTGTGGATAACTAAATAAAACCCCGCTTTTTCAAGGTGACAGGAAAACTGGTTAGAATTACAGTGTGGTCTGAGTTTGCGTGCTGTGCACATGTCGTAAGGTAAACTTTCTCACTGTGCAGTCCCTATGCGGTAAGTCTCCAGTTTCGTGGCAGGAGCTGGATAGAACGTCGATAAAATTAATGAAAAACGATGCGAGAACGTCAGTCACATCTGGTGCGCGCCTCAAACATGTGTATACAGTACATGTATACCCCAACAAGCTCAAAGTCTCTCTCTCTCTCTGTCTCTCTGTCTCTCTCTCTCTCTTTCTCTGTCTGTCTTTCGACAGGCATGCCTACGTTGATCATTAGATACAGGGTAAAGTACCTACCTAAATGTACCTACCTACCATCCGTCCATCCATTCATTTATCCAGGCATCCATCTGTCCGTCCGTTCGTCCGTCCGTCCATCCGTCCATCCATCCAGCCACCCACCCACCTACCCACCCATCCATCCATCCATCCATCCAGTTTCAAATGTCATGAACAACGCAAGTTAAAAAATGTCCTTTCCTTGACACAATGGGTCTTCTGGACAGCTTAGAATAGTGAACATCCGGATAGCTAAATAGGCTTGGTAAAATTGTAGGAAAAAATATGGAAAGAAGTGAAGATACCTGAGCCCAGTTTTCATAACTTAAAGTTAACGTGATGGTAAAGTTTCTATCTTGAAATATGGCAAATACATTGATATTTTTGCATTGCAAAAAGCTACTCACATGTCTGCAGCAAAAATATCAATGTATTTGAAAATACCTTAGCTTCGACAGTTAACGAGTTTGTCATTAACGAGCTAGTTAAGCTAACATTGTTTTGAACAACTGGGCCCAGACCGTTTAGGTTAACAGCAGAATAAAATGCTCAGATGAGAGAATCGTGTTTTTTTATTTTTTATTTTTTATTTTTTTTTTTTTTATGAATTTTGTTATTTTAATCCTATAACTTGAACAAGCAAATAAAGAGATCCGGCCTTGGCACTGATTTGCATGCATGCACTTTATTGTAGTAGAGAAAATTACAGAAAAGGTTAAACTCATAAACATAATCAATAACAAAGTGAAGGTGGAGAAATTATGAACAATATTTTACTACCTTCCACATTAAAGCCAGGCATGTGGTGTTAGATCAGTGTGGGGAAGGTCAGCCTGCGCTTCCGTACTATTTGAGCAGGCTTATATAGTGTGCTGACAATGAAGACAGTTTTAAGAACAGTAGACCGGGATGCGCTGGCCGATCCTGCCTCATCGCGAAAACACGCCTATATAATTTTGACCCCCTTAAACCCCAATTTTATATGGTAAAACTGGGGTTTAGAGGGGTATACATTATTTTTCTTATTTCTGCTCAAAACATAGATTGTGGGTACTCGTTAGAAACGCCTCACCGAGGCGGTTCTAATGAGTACCCACAATCTATGTTTTGAGCTGAAATATATAAAAATATCAGATTTTTTTTATCTGAAAATTTTCCATTTTGGGTTGTAAAATTTTTAATATATTTGCATAGGCGTGTTTTCGTAATGTTACCTAAGCATATATGATGTATATCCTCCGGTCAATTTTAAGTTTGAGAGGTTCATTCATGAATTTGTTTAGCATTATGCGGGAAAACTAAGCTAAAACAAATGTAGAGAAGTGTTATGACGTCTGTCCTGTGCTTCCATATTATACTGTAGTCCTGTATGCATATGGCTATAAATTTGTTTGACCTTTAAGATTTCGCAGTAAATCTTATCACGGCTGCATTTCGAAAAAAAAAAAACAAAAAAAAAAAAAAAACAACAACAGAATCTAATGCATGAATTTCGAGGGTTCAGTAGGTAGTTAGGTAGGTAAGTATGTAGGCAGGTAGGCAGACAGGCAGGTAGGCCCTTCGTTTACCCTGTATCTCATAATTAAAGTAGGCTTATTCTGTTACTTTGTCATTAATAAATACATGTAGTTTGAGTTGTTCTTTTTTTATTTCCATAAAGTTTATGGGCATCCATTTTGTTGTCATCTTTCATTCATTCATTCATTCATTCATTATTGGTTCGAGTGGCGCAGTTGGTAGTTCGTCCGCATTCAGATCGGAACTTTGTAGATTTGATTCCCAGCTAAGTCATAGCTAGGACTTTTTTTTAACTGCCAATAGTTAATCTTTTGCCTGATATTAGAGAGAAGAACTTGGACTGGTTGCATCGATGTTAGTATAACATGAATAGTGGTAGTATCACATAGATGTTACTTACATATAACAGAACTGCCAGTGTGTTGTAAGTCTATATTACAGTAAGGCGACACTATAAAAGGGCTTCAGTTTATGAAGATTTGATTTTGATTACTTAGTACAGGAATTCTCACATATAACACAACTATTCATTATTAATCATTACGAAAACACACCTATTCAAATGTATATTGAAAATTTTACAACCAAAACAGGAAAATTTTCAGATACAAATTTCTGATATTTTTCATATTCCTGCTCAAAACATAGATTTGTAGGTACTCGTTAGAACCGCCTCGGCGAGGCGGTTCTAATGAGTACCCACAATCTTTGTTTTTGAGCAGAAATAAGAAAAATAGTATATACCCCTGTAAACCCCAGTTTTACTATACAAAAGTGGGGTTTAAGGGGGTCAAAATTATATAGACATATTTTTCGAGATGACATTTATATTTACTGTCAATAGCGAAAACTCGTTAAAATCGTTATTAACAGTTTGGCAGTAGTTAGCAAAATCAAAATTTCTTCGCTATTGACAGACGTCTGTTAATAGCGAAATTGGTATGTTTGTAACGTATAACAGACGACTGTATATAGCAATATTAACTATATTTGCTGATTATGTAATGTCATTTATCTTATTCTTTTAAATAAGGCTTATTGTCATCTTAATTTTTTTTATCATTTCAGTAGCTGTATGTGTAACATGGTAAAGATGGATTAACAAAGAAACAAAAAAGTAAGTAACCAACTAAATTAGCCAGAGACGTGGATGTCTGCCATTTCGCGCTGTTACAGAGGAAAACAGCTGTCATAGTGGAAAATATTCTTTTTCCAACTACGATGCTTAACCCGAGAAAAGAAACTTTATGTAATATACGAATAGCGAAAGCTCAAATCAGACTCCGTAGCCATGGAGTCTTATTACGTTGTGTCGCATAACATTACGAAAACAAGCCTATTCAAATATACTGAAAATTTTACCACCAAAAAATGAAAATTTTCAGATAAAAAATACTGATATTTTTCATATTTTTGCTCAACACATACATTGTTGGTGCTCGTTAGAACCGCCTCGACGACAATATATGTTTTTGAGCAGAAACAAAAACAATAATGTATACCCCTGTAAACCCCAATTTTACTATATAAGAATGGGGTTTAAAGGGGTCAGAATTATATAGGCATGTTTTCGTGATGAGAAACTCGAAGGTACAGACCAGCCCACGCATACCGCGCAGTTCATGATCTTCGTTATTAGCAATACACATTGTGAAATGACCCTTTATTGTGGACAAACAACAAAAGCAAATACAATTCTATGCATTTCCTTTGGCTGGTCCGGGTATGTTCAGTTTTATACAAATCACTGTCACTTTTTGATTGTTTTAAAACAAACGTTACAGTTATGGTATATTTAAGCAACAAGTATACTCGTAGTATAATTAAGCAATAAGTATGGTATATTTAAGCAGTAGGTATGTTATACTTAGGCAACAAGTATGGTATACTTAAGCAATGCATATGGTACACTTAAGCAAGAGGTACTGCTTACTATAACGAACAGTATGGTTTAGTTATTATTAATAAGTAACACGCATGGTATGCTAAAGCAACAGTATGATATACTTAAGCAACACGAATGGTATACTTGAGCAACAAGTACGGTATACGTAAACAGTAAGTATGTTACCCAGCTACAGCTGACGGGCCGATGACGGCCCGATATAGATTTACGTAGAATGCTGACTGGGTTATATGTAAGTAACATTTATGTTATACTTGAGCAACAAGTAAGATATACTAAAGCAACAAGTATGGTATACTTAAGCAACAAGTATGGTATACTAAAGCAGCAAGTATGATATACTTGAGCAACAAGTATGTTATATGTAAGCAACAAGTATGTGTCTGTGGCGTCTGCTCTAGGTCCTCACTGTTTGCTCTGACCTGTCTCTCCTGTCACTTAGGTTAATACGGTTTGCGAACAAGCTCTATAAGTATTAGTGATTTTTTCAGTGCAGAACGCCTAAAAAGTTGTTTCATCTAAAAGAATAAGGATTTTATTAGAAATGGATTGGAAATATAAAGATATATATATATATAATTGCAATATGTGTCTGTGACAGCTGTTACGTTGTTGCCATGATTTACATATACAATAATTGAGCCAGTACATGAGAAAAGGGCACTTTTCAGCTAGCATTCTTTATAAATCTATAGCGGGCCGTTATCGGCCCGTCAGCTACCCTGACGGGCCGATAACGGCTCACTATAGATTTATAAAGAATGCCAGCTGGGTTATGACCTGAGTATACGCGGTCTCGCCAGAGCCTTTGCTGTTCGCAGACATGTAGTAGGGACATTGAAAAAACTTCAGGCCGAAAAAACAACAAAAAAAAAAAAAAAAAAAAATTTTCTGTTGAAGATGATATCCGTCCTGGAAGGTCTAAAACCTCTATTGCCAAGGCTAACATCGCTGCTGTAAAGATTGTGGTCGAACAGGATGCGCGATTCAAAGATATAGCTAGTTGTACTGGCATATCAGAAGGCAGTTTGCAAACAATTCTGAAAAAGCGTTTGGACCTGAGAAAGGTTTGCGCTAGGTGGGTACCTCATTTGCTCACTGAGGAGCAAAAGACACAACGCCTTAAATGTGCCCGTGAACTTTTGAAAACATACAAAGGCTGTAATAGTCGGGTTATTTCTAACTTGCTAACAGGTGATGAAACCTGGGTGCACATGTCTGAGCCACAAAGAAGGGCTGATAATAAGCAATGGAAGCGAAAAGATAAAAAACGCCCATGTATTGCCAAGAGAACCATAAGTTCGAAAAATATGTTGTACGCAGTTTTCTTTAATTTAAGTGGGTCAGTCGTTCAAGTGTCTTGTCCATCTGTTCATACAGTCACTGACCGATTCTACAAGAATTCTCTACTGAAGAAAGTGAAAGAGTTTTACAATAAGAAACGACCAAGCAAAGGATGGTCAGGAGTCCACCTTTTACATGACAACGCCTCCTCTCATAAGTGTGAGGTTGTTAAGTCTTTTTTGGCTTCTGAAAAGGTGAAAGACCTGAGTCCCTGTGACTTCTTTTTATTTCCAAGGCTTAATAAAATGCTTTCTGGAAATAAGTAGGCATCTAGAAGTTCTCTTGGCAGCGCTATTTATCAATGTATCCAACAGATACCAAAAGAAGACTATTTATCTGCTTTTCGCGACTGGGTAAAAAGGTTACAAAAATGTGTTTAAGCAAAGGGGGGATACTTTGAAGGTTTGTAATAAAAATATGTTTGATAAAATGTAGCACTGAAGTAATCCGAACCGAGTGACAAAACCTTTTGCAGGACCCTCGTACGCTAAACATTCGGAAAGCTTTCAAAAAAGAAAACATTATTGATAGGTAGGAGAAGACGTATCAGGGTTAACACTGTTTGTCATTCTGTTAGTGATAATTATTGGTATGACACATTATTAGGGCCCATTTTCACCATCAATGCAAGTTAAGTTCAACCATTTCTTTAAGGTCTAAACTTTGCAAAGCATTTCTTGATCTGCAAGGATAAAAAAAAAATATTGGCTTAAACGCTTTATTTCACAAGTTCAAATTTCGGACGTTAAGTTAAGGTTCACCTTAGCTCTAAACTAAGGATTGATTATGAAACTTGGTGGGTCCTGATATTAAAATACAGAACTATTTATCCTAATTATCTTTAAAGGCGGCTAAGTATTAAACCAAAATACTGGGATATATATAGCTAGTTACGATCCTTGTCATAAGAATTTTACTAACTTCTGATGTGTCTAAAGCCCACAGAATGGCGAACATTATACAGTGAACCCTCGTTACAACGACTGCATTTGTTCCCAAAGACGTTGCCATTATAATGAATTTGCGGCTATACAGACTACTTAATGAGCAGATTGATATGTAAGAAAGGTCTCCTTTTGTCCTTATTGCCTCATAGAACAAATGGTTTGGATATTTGTTAGAATCGCCTCACTGAGGCGATTCTAACAAATATCCAAAACATATGTTTCTTGGATAATTTAAATACAATGTTCTTGCATAATATGTGACTAACTGTTATCCCTTAAGCGAAGGTTTCGTGACAGTCAAATTGTCATTATAACGAATTTTGTCGTTGTATCGAGTGTCGGTATAAAGAGCGTTGTCTGTAGGTACATTCTAAAAAGCTTAAATAAATTTTACTCGCACAAACTATTGATAATAATTCTGAAGCAGCTCCAAATACAAAATGGGTTCTCTATTATACATATAAGATATCTGAGAAAACCACATAGTAGTTATAGACACTATGATAAAATACAATGTAAGTGTTGAAAAGTATTTGTACAATGCAAGTGCTATCCCTAAGGATTAAAAAGAGGGAGACGTTTTATGACCGCCACGCAGCAACCACAAAACAGCTGTGAGATGGAACAACGTGATTGTGAATGCTATCGCTGATGCAATAATAACAGCATTAGCCTTTAAACTCTCTGGTGAATTCAGCAGACGACAAATTGATGACATTTTTCTTATTTTTCCCAGGACATAGGCTCTGAAAGTTTATGCAAATTGTCTCCTCAGGAGACAATTTGCATGAGATGCAAAAGCCTATTTTCTGGGATAATAATAAAAAAAATACTCCAAATTGTCGTCTGCTAAACATTTTACCCAGCATGCTAAGCGTTAAGTTAATGTACGTATGACGAGACGTTTTACGGTAACCACACAGCAGAAACCCATGCAACAGCTGTGATTTGCTGAAATAGTGATTAAAGATAGAATCTCTGGAGAGGGAATAATAACAGCATTTTTGGGGACCGCATAACCTTGGCAGAATTTTCGCTATATTTTGAAAGGGAGACAACTTTTGTGACTTCCTGTTTGCTTTCCTGCTCACTGAAACCCTTCTGAGAAGAAGCGTTTTCAGAAAGGAAACAATCTGATCTCTAATGAGGAAATTCATTCCTTTTAGAGAAGACCCTATTCAGAGGGGACAAAAGCAGTTCTGACAGAGTTCCTTTAAAGTATATGCTTTCCCCTTAATGAACAGCGAGACGTTTTGTGGCCTCCACGTAGAACAGAGATAACAGCTGTATACAGACAAGGTCATTGGGCGGGAGAGAGACATCCATTTTTATTCACGTCATGACATTTACTCACGAAACCCAGTTTTATTTTTCTTTCTTTCCTTTTATATAAAGCTACCTGGCAAATTAACCAGTAACATCACAGTTAGTTAGCATTATTGTGGATTTCTAGTGAGACTTGCCAGAAAAATTATGATTACGTATTAAATGATTTGTCATTCCAGCGATAGTTTGCTGAAAGATGCTGCTGTGATAGAGGCATAAGACGTAACTCCCATTAAGATATTTATGTCTCGGCCGGGGTCCTTGGATGCAAAAACGACATTTCATTATTTACAGTCAATGTAGGTCGCATTCAGTATATGCGTTCGAGTAGTCCGTGATCTGCCTTGGTGACTCTGTCGGATACGCGTACGACTGGAGATAAGGAGGTCGCAGGTTCGATCCCCATCGGGTCCGGCAGCATTCTGTTGTGGAGTTTGATCATGAAATACTTTCTACGGTCATTATCTCCCTTTCGCTCATTCAAGAAGGGCAGGCGTCAGTTTCTGGCGAAAGAATATGCACATCACGAAAACATACATATAATTTTGACCCCCTTAAACCCTACTTTTATATAGTAAAACTGGGGTTTACAGGGGTATACATTATTTTTCTTATTTCTGCAAAAACATAGATTATGGGTAATCGTTAAAACCGCCTCGGCAAGGCGGTTTTAACGAGTACCCACAATCTATGTTTTGAGCACAAATATGAAAACTATCAGCATTTTTATCTGAAAATTTTCAGGTTTTTTTTTCGGTGGTGAAATTTTCAATATATTTGAATAGGCGTGTTTTCGTAATGACAAGTACTTGTTAACCGCTAAGAGGACGAAGCCCGACCAGGAAAAAGTGTGGCTAGGTAAACTGGCCGCGCTCGACATGACTCTAGTGGGTTGATTGGGCTGTAAAACCACAAAACAAACAAAGTCCGAGATCTAGGCAGTTTACAGTAAAGCCCCTTATGAACCTGCATGGATGTGTATATGCTTATCTGTGGATTCGCTCTTCGCATACAGAACTTCATCACGAAAATATGCCTATATAAATTTTGACCCTCTTAAACCCCACTTTTATATAGTAAAACTGGGGTTTACAGGGGTATACATTATTTTTCTTATTTTTGCTCGAAAACATAGATTGTGGGTACTCGTTAGAACCGCCTCGGCGAGGCTTTTCTAACGAGTACTCACAATCTATGCTTTGAGCAGATATATGAAAAATATCAGAGTTTTTTATCTGAAAATTTTCAGTTTTTGGAGGTGGAATGCTCTATATATTTGAATAGAAGTGTTTTCGTAATGTAGATCTTGTTTTTAATATATGAATAATATTTGCGATGAGGAACATGTTCGTTTGTCGGCATTTGTAGCCGAACTGATGTGCAAATCAGGTGAATAGAAAATAAATCATCAGACTTATATAAACGCTTCCAAGTCAAATAAATGAAAGGAGCGAAAAAGAATTATGTCAAGGCATCGTAGAAATATGAACCGCAACGTAAGAAAACGTACCTTCTTATATATGCGCCAAATAAATACTTTGATCAGCCTGCGTTGTCCGCGTGAAGAAACTATCCAGCCTTGGCTATTCAATACAGGGCCAGTGAAGATTCTGATCAGACTGCGCATGCGCAGTCTGTGATCAGAATCTTCACTGGGCGCACATGTCCGAAAGTACGTTTCATGACATTGCGGTTTTTATGTTTCATTGCCGTAATGACCCTTATTATTAATCAACTGAGTAATTATTGTACTAATATGTGCCAAACAGCCTGTATCGTAATACTGCAATGTTTGGCATGATTGCTGTACTTTTTTGGCACGTGCTTTATTGGAGGGCCAATACTGAAAGGTGCCAGACATAAAAACCGAGGGATTCAGGAGAGCATGATTTTTTTTCGATATCAATCATGTCTACATGTACGAAGAAAATGCACTTTAAAAGTTGAAATCAAACAGTTAATGAATAAAAATGTCATGAAATGAATGTTTTTATATTCGCCCTGTTGCAGAGCCTCGACCAGTTGAATCGGCATTCGCATGGCTGTATTGGCTCCCGGTATCGCCTGGAGCCAATACAGTCATCATCAGGCCGATACGACTGAACTAGGACATGAAACAGGGCCAATATGGAAACATCCATTTAATAACATTATAGTATAGAGACAGACATACCTTAACAAACAGTGTAGAGACAGAACAGACGCCACAAAACATGGCGTTTGATCGAGGACCACACTGCCTTTCACTCATTCAGCAGATTTTAGACGTATTAACCCTTGCCTTCTGAATAAATTAAGATGCCACGCCCACTTCTAAATTCCAGCCAATCAGATTACTTAATCCGGGTTTTTGATAGAAATTCACATATGCAATGACAAACAGTGCAGATCCAGATCAGAAGCCAACTGACCTGGATCTACACTGTTTGCTGAGAGAGGGCATGTCGTGTTCAGCAAGAGTTAACATGTAGTCGGCTTTGTTCATTTTTATGACAGATATGGTGTGATGTTAAGGTGCTCCAATATTTATATTAAATATAGTATACTCTGATATTACAGCACAAGATGAGGTTGATAGAATTTGAATTCAATAATGGAACTGTATGACATAATTGTACTGACGATAACAAGTTCACAGTGTGTAACTATACCACATAATAGTCTTATAATAACAATTGAGCCGGGGCACGGCATTGCCAACAAGATCGCATGTCCGCCAAGCATTGACTCAGATCAGCCTGCGCAAATGCGCAGGCTGATCTGAGTCATTGCTTTGCGCTGTACGGGTAGCCCAATACCCAAGCTTTCATTAGACGGAGACAGAGGTTCTGCTTGGCAATTGTGGATGCGCAGGCTTATTTAATTCTTTGCTTGGCTCAAAATTAATGCTGTAAAAATACTGGGACCCGGCTCTAATGTAAATCGCATGGAGAGGACTAATTGGTTTTATTCGCTCGAAATAATTCCCAGCGCGAGTCTGTAGTATTAGTCAGTCAATAGAATGTTTCTTTCGATACAGGTTTCAGTTTTATTATTATTAATGGCGGGAAATAAAAAACATAACATATGATTGGAATAACTTTATAATAATAATTATGAATCGAAGGCAAAAATACATGTGCATGTATTTTGGGATTGTGTGCTGACAAACTGGTAAGTCGATCTTTAAGTTTAAGTATGGAATTTATACAACAAAGTGGCAAACGGGGAATAGAACGCATACAATACGACTTAATTAAAGCAAATGCTTGTAATTACAGTTCATCAACATTTTGAATTTGCATTAAGACTGATACTTAATCAATAAGATTAAAATTTTGATTCTTTCTAAAGCTTTCTAAAAGCAGATCAAATGCAGTTTGTTAAACGTGAAAAGTACGTTTACTTGTTAAAATGTAGTACGCTATTCATGGTTGCTGTTAATAATAATAATAATAACAATAATAATAATAAATATTAATAGTATTATAATTATGGTAGTAGTAGTAACAGTAGTAGTAGTAGCAGTAGTAGAACTCGTAGTAGTAGTAGCAATAGTAGTAGTAGTGGAATTATTATTAGTAGTAGTAGAATTAGCAGAGTAGCAATAACAGAAGTAGTAGTAGTAATAGAAGCAATAGCAGAGGTAGTAGTAACACTAGTAGCATAAGTAGTAGTACTAGCAAAATCAAAAGTAGGAGTAGTAGTAGTAGTAATGTAGTAGTAGTAATATAAGTAGCAATACAGGTACCAGTAGTAATAGTAGTAGTAGTAGTAGCAATAGTAGTAGCAGTAGTAGAAGTGGAAGTAGTAGTAGTAGTAGTAGAATTAGTAGTAGTAGCAATAGCAGACGTAGTAGAAGTAGAAGCAATAGCAGAGGTAGAAGTAATACTAGTAAAATTAGTAGCAGCAGTAGCAAAAGCAAACTTAGTAGCTGCAATTCTAATAGTTGTAGTTATTGTATTAGTCAAAGTAGCAATAGTAGTAGTAGTAATGGTATAAATAGACATCGTAGTAGTAGTAGTAGTAGTAGTAGTTGAAGTAGACATCGTAGAAGTAGTAGTAGTTGCAATAGTAGTGGTAGTCATAGGAGTAGTAGTAGTAATACTAGTAATATAAGTAACAATAGTGGTACCAGTAGTAATAGCAATAGTAGTAGTATAAGTAGTAGTGAAAGTTGCAATGGTAGTAGTAATAGTAGTAGAAATAGTAGTGGTAGTAGTAGTAGTATAAATACTAATAGTAGTAGTAGTAGTAGTAGCAATTTTAGTAGTAGTAGTAATAATTGTAGTAGTAGCAACAGCACAATGGCAGTGGCAGTAATAGAAGTAGTGATAGTAGTAGCAGTAGTAGTAGTAGCAATAGTAGCAGTAGAAATATTTGTAGCAATAGTAGTAGTAGTAGCAGTAGCAGTATTAGTAGTAGTAACAATAAAAACATAGCTGTGGTAGTATTAGGGGTAGTAGTAGTAGGGGTAGTAGTAATAGGGGCAGTAGTAGTAGTAGTAGGGGTAGTAGTAGTAGGGGTAGTAGTAGTAGGGGTAGTAGCAGCAGTATTACTAGTAGCAATGCAAGTCGTAGCAGTAGTAATAGTAGTAGTAGTAGTAATAGTAGTAGTACTAAAGTAGTAGTAGCAGAAGCAGTATTTGTAGAAGCATAAGTAGTAGTAGCCGTAGTAGTAGCAGTAGTAGTAGTTGTAGTAGCAATAGTAGTAGTAGTAACAGTAGGAGTAGTATTAGTAGTTATAGCAGTAGTAATAGTAGTAGTTCTTGCATTGTAAAATTAGAAGCAGTTCTTCTCGAGATAAACGTTGTTTAAGGAAAACGAATACACTTTAAGAAGAGGCAACTCTGTCATTTAACTACCTTCTGAAAAGTTGGCTGCTTTAGAGGAATGGAATTCTTTCCTGTTAAGTTGACCCCTGTTATGCAAGCAAACAGGCAGGATACAGAAGTTGTCTTTCTTGTACAAAATGGCGCAATATCTCTCAAGTGTATCCAGCTTCTGCAAACAGTAAAAACGAAAAAAATAAATAAATAAAAAAAAGTACATTTAGATTAAAATACGGATAAAAATACTATAATATTTTGTGCAAATTTGTGTCAACTATTTGTGTACAAATTACAATAATTTTCTTCTGTTCTTTTCCAATAGCTAATTATATAAACCTAGCCACGCAAACAATACATAAAACAGTTGTTTTGATTGATTTAAAAAATCTGCATAAAAAAAAACAAAACATGGAAGAAGTATACGCGTCACAGCTGCGGACAATGCCACATTTATTTGCAAATAAAGCGTTTATCCATGTTGAAGTAAACTGCAATCTATACACAGTGTGTTCACTGTTCATTAACATAATATATCAGCTAACGCGTATCAACATTACGAAAACACGCATATTCAAATATATTGAAAATTTTACAACCCAAAACTGAAAATCTTCAGATAAAAATTCTGATATTTTTCATATTTCTGCTCAAAACATAGATTGTGCGTACTCGTTAGAACCGCCTCGATGAGGCGGTTCTAACGGGTACCCACAATCTATGTTTTTTAAGCAGACATAAAAAAAATAATGTATACCCCAGTAAGCCCCAGTTTTACTGTATAAAAGTGGGGTTTAAGGGGGTGAAACTTATCTAGGTATGTTTTCGTGATAAAGTTTCCTTTATGAGCGACGAATCGGATCAGAAGCTCATTCTTATCAGGATCTTCACAGTTCATCATATATAACACTATATGCAATACATCTGTTTGTTTGTTTTGAGGTTTTTACGGTCCAATCAACCCAACGGGGTCATATCGAGCGCGGCCATTTTACCTAACCACACTTAACTAGGCAGGCTTAGTCCTCAAAGCGGATAACCAGTATTCTGTCCATTCAATACATCTGTAAACTGACAACAAGGGATCTGATCAGACTGTGCCCATGCTCGAGATGAATGGGCTTTTGTCCGCATATACGGGACAGCATATACGGGAAACTTAAAAAGTGATACAGAGAATGATCTATTATTCTCTGTCTCTCTCTCTGTCTCTGTCTCTCTCTCTCTCTCTGTTGTTTTATTTTCCTTTCTACTTTACTTTACAAATGTAGATCTTGCAAAATATTACTTGTTTTTACAGGGGTTGACTTGCATATAAGCGTTCTATTCTTACCGTAAAATACTCTATTTTTCTTGTTTGTATATGTGTGTGTGTGTGTGTGTGTGTGTGTGTGTGTGTGTGTGTGTGTGTGTGTGTTACTGGGTAAATTATGTTTAAACCAACAGCAAGTACACTGGGTAACGTGTGGACACTCTAATACTCGTACAACGGGTATTCCTGTTCGCAAATATTATGTAAACCACACCTCAGCCAGAGCTCCAGATAACAGAGGGTATCGGGTGAATATTTTCTTATTTCTTCACAAAAAACGTGAGTACCCAGATCGTATGTTCTAGAGGACAAACAAGAAAAATATCAACAAATTTTGGCTGGAAAGAGCTATGCTTTGGCCTCATTTTTATAGAGAAAAAAAATACTGTAATTACACGGAATATTCGGACAGTTATGCCAGAGCAAACAATGTAGACCCAGGTCAGACGCCGCAAAATGCGGCGTCTGACCTGGATCTACACTGTTTGCCACTCATCTAGCATTTTGCAGACACTCTATTCAGTAGTAAAATGGACTCGTTCATTTTTAGGATGCATATAATAAGGAGTTATGGTGTTAGAACAATTCTTATATCACCCATTTACACCGAGTGGACTCTTCTACCCGGTCCATTTCCAATACAAGAACTGTCTGCTTAGTTGTTTTTGTAATTAACATGTATTATAGACATTTCCGTATTTAATGCAAACAATACATTTTGCGGCGTCTGATCTGAGTCTACACCATTTGCCAATTTTCCTTTTAAGGGACGCAAGGCTTTAATGGGTTAATGGTACGTGGAGCAGATTTCGCAGAATTAATAAAATCACAGAAGCGTGAAATACAAATCAAACACGCAAAAAAGGAGAGTATGCGTCAGTTGGTCTTTCATGTTTGAATGCAGCTGTGGTACAAGTGTCAACATAGAAGCGCCGGCGAGGGCTTACGAGGGTTGATCAGAAAGTGTTGGGCACTGCCGATAAACAGAACGGTTTTCCTCCCCCCCCCCACTTCCCTCCCCCTCCGTCTCCCCCCCCCCCCCCCCCCCCCACACACACACACGTGCTCTTACCATTACAAAAACAAGCCTATTCAAATATACTGAAAATTTAACCACCAAAAAATGAAAATATTTAGATAAAATTTCAAATATTTTTTTTTTCAAATTTCTGCTCAAAACATAGATTGTGGGTACTCGTTAGAACCGCCTCGGCGAGGCGGTTCTAACGAGTACCCACAATCTATGTTTTTGAGCAGAAATAAGAAAATTAATGTATACCCTTGTAAACCCCAGTTTTGCTATATAAAAGTGGGGTTGAAGGGGGTCAACATTATATAGGCGTGTTTTCGTGATGTGAAGCTCTCCACCATTTTGTCTGGAAACACTGTAGAGTTTTAGTTCAGGAATTTACCAGCATTAAGTCCGAAAATTCAATGCCGTATTCAAATATTACTTCAAGCGTAAATTTTCTTTTATACACAATTTAAAGATCACTTAATTTTGCATGCTAAATTTCTAACACACGCAATAACCGCAATTGGCAATGAGATGTATGCAGCCGGAGCGTGGAATAAATAACCTTTAAAGTGACAAGCAGACTGGTAGCAGACGACATTCTGTTTTTTTTTTTTTTTTTTTACATTATTTTTCAGAGAAAACAAGACTTTAACATTTCATGTGAATCGTCTGCCCGGCGAATTTGTCGGCCGATTTTACAATGTAAATGTGTATAATATGTATATATTGTTAGAAGTTTTTAATGTGGACCATATGTTAGATTAGTACACTGTTTGCTACATATGTCACTTTCGTAAAATAAAGATATTATTATTATTATTATTAGTAGTAGTAGTAGTAGTAGTAGTATTAATTTCTCTGACACAATGCAACAAAAACTTCAAACTGTCGTCTGCTGCAGTTGTGAATGGCACTTTAAGAATATATGCATTACGACGTATATACAAGATTAGATTGTAGATTGACTGCCAGAAACCCGTCTTGGTTTTGCGAAGGCGTACATGCAGCATACTCAGCAAAATTTCTATGTTAAAATTCTTAAAAAATCTTTATTCACGACAACTGAAGTCATTGAAAGTGAGTTTGACGTCCATTTATTAGAAAGTCAGTTTACACTTAATTACACACCAATAATATTAAATGTTCGAAAATCCTAACCATAACCATACGCTTTATGCAATCTGACCCGTTAATAGGATCATCTTTGAATGTTGTGGTAGAAAATAATAAAACCAGTGTCATATGCATTCAGAACACGTTTACTGTGGTAACGGCTACACGTAAGCAAAATTTTATATAGAAATTACAGTTATAAAATGTATGCTAATTCATATGAGCCTCAAATTGAGAAAACGCACCTTCTAACGTGCGCCCAACGAAGACTCAAATCAGCCTGCGCATCCGCACAGTCTGAGCAGAGTCTTCGTTGGCCGCATGAAGAAACTTTGCACCCTTGGCTATCCAAATTGCGCCCATCGAAGATTCTGATCAGACTGCGCGAACGCGCAGGCTGATCTGAATCTTCGCCGGGCGCACGTGTCGGAATCACGTTTCCGTACGTTGCGATTCGAATAAATGCGATCTCTTCCTATTACATTCAATTGACAAACTTCGCGACTATTCATTTCAAAAGCTTTTTGCTATTTTTGGTAGGAGGCTTTCGCAAGCCAGTCGTGTTATTGACAAATGCCGCTACTAATTTGGCAATAGTGATATAAATAAATCAATCTCTAACTAAGTATAATCATATTCAAACAGAGATATGTCATGGTCATTTACAGTTAGTACATTTAGAAATATTTACTGCTGTCAATAAGCTATGATTAATAAAATTAATTGCATTTAAACAAATTAGGTTGAACTTTTAACTTTATTTCAGCCTTGGCACAATATTTCCTACAAGACTGTGTGCCAAGCGGACTCAGCCCCGCCTGTGCATCCGCACAGTCTGATCGGAGTCTTCGCATAGCACTATGTAGGTAGCCAAAAATCCAAAGCGCCTACAGGCGGACAGCAAAAAATTCTGATCAGCATATGCGCAGGCTGATCTTGTATGAAATGCTGTGCCCCAAGTCGTGAAATTTAATATTTTGCAGATACATACCCAGTTTGATTGAGTCCGGATTGAAGTGCAGTTAATGAGAGTCAAGGCCTTTGAAATGGTGCCAGAGACAAACGCGGTTAGATGAGCTCTCTTGAGAACAAATTTTCATGGGTGAGGGATTTTAAGTAACGACGCACATGATGTGAACTGAACGGAGTACATCAAGACATTTAACAGCATGAAAGACATGAATATATTTTAATGCCCATAAGTGTCTAAAGAATATTATGATTCTTTATCCAAAAGCATACATTTTGAGGTATTCTATTTTGGTGTCTCCAAGCCACGAACTGACGGCATAGGACCAAAAGAAGTGATTCATTTTCAGGGTCTTGCTTGGTTACGAAACACAGGAACAAGAAAGGTGGTGGATATAAAACGACGCTAAATTTAACGACAATCTATATGTTTACTGCGCTATCTTAAACATATTCGATGATATGCTTCAATTCTAATTGTGATGAACAATTCAATTAAATTAAAAGCAATCTCTTTGCTATGGGGATGTGTGTACATTGCCGTGTTAGTAACTCGGTGCGGGTCAAACAGCATCCCAACGGAAAATATTACAATTGTGCCTTTAAATGAAACAAGTCATTTTACAATAAACAGTTCAGTGGATACATATGGATATACGGAAGTTAAGCCCGCGAACACAAATGATATTTCTAATGACACTACTACGGATATCGGAAATAATACAAGTACCGCACCGGATAATGATAAAGAAAGTGATGGATCAAGACTAAACCTAGCTATCATCCCAGTTGTAGGTATTTTAATATTATTGACAGTACTTTGTTTAAAGTGTTGCAGCTGGTTTAGACAATACTCAAGAGGTGGTGATAAAGATAATCCAAACCAATATGATATTGTAGAACAAGGTGATATTGATTATGATCAAATAGACATGAAGTCTGACACAGCTTCGACTGCTTATTATGACACCGTATCTTCATTTTGCTCATTGCTCAGGAGAAACGATACTGAAACTAATGCCTGTTCATACAAGGGTTCAAAATTGGAACAGTTAAATCAAGACAATAATGTAAACAGCAAAGTTCTGAGAGACTTTAGAAAGAAAATGATTGAACTAGACATTGCACATATAGAATTGACAGAGATAGACGGCGTAGTAGGGAATGAAATGAAACCACTGAAAGATGAGAGCGAAAGTACTGAAATAGACACGTATCATAAAGAAACTTCTAGCCCGTTAACAAACTCACCAAAACGTCGTTGTACGCGGACACCGTCGGGATCAAGTGACGTTAGTGCAGACACTGAACAGTCTTTACTGTCAGATACAGACAGAGACACTCCTAAAAGACAGCGCTTTAAAGTCTCCTTTGGTGTTGAAGACAAAGAAAAAGGACGAAATAATAAACAGGTTAAAGATGTTAATAGTATAAAACCAATTTTACCTAAAACAAAAGTCTTAAATACAACAATGCCCGATGGATCGGATCCACACAAACCGAGAACTTGCAGTCCCACAACGCCTCAAAGGACCGCTATAGATTCTCAGGTGCAAAACAATACCGTTAACAGGTCTTCCAAATTAGTTTGCAGAGTTGACATTGAGAGAGACATGTTCGGTAATAAAATAGTGCTTTCGAGCCCTACCAAACGATCACAAGTATCATCTAAACATTCCGAGAGACCTGCTAAGAAAGAGAAAGCTCATTGTATCAGTGAAAGTACTTCAGATGAAAACAGGGCTTTCCTTGCGAGAAAAGTTCCTTACCGTTCAGTCCGTTCAAAAAGTGACATTGTTGCAGCTCAAACGGAAATAGTTTGTTCATCTTTTACGAGTACAAGAGACTGTGGTACACAGACAGATAAATCTTTTAGGTTGTCACTCCGAAAGGGTAGGAAGAGATATTCTAGTGAAGGATATGCTGATGATAACGTTATACCTCCAACTATAAGTGAACTAGCAGAAATGTGTCCGTGTAAAACTGCAAAATGTAACAACCCTCTTCCGGGCGATACTAAATGCACATGTGATAACATTCTCGATGATCTCACGTGCGACGATGTATTTGAAGCCACTGAACCTGTTATAAATAACAATGTGTCTGTTAATGCTGTCTGTGATAAAGAATCGGTACAGAGAGAAGTAATAATCAGAGACGCTGAAAACAGGCTGACAAACCATGAAAGGAATAATGGTGCACCTGTACAGTGTCTCAGAGAAGCACTTTCTAATACAAACAGCGACGACGGCGAAATTGACGACAAATTTGACAGTTTTAACAGCGGCTTTGCGAAAACGTTCTGCCCATCAAAGATGGCCAATGCAACAGGTAAATTGTCATTGTCAATGCATAATTTAATGGAAAGAGATATTAACTCTTGTGATGGTTTATTAGGCAAGTACTGTGATCAGTGTCATAATTTCAACACCAGTGTTCCAAACCTGTGCTATGCTTACCAAAGACATTCCCCCATTGCTGACATTATTTCTTCTTCTGTTCAAAAGAAGACGATAAAGAACAAATGCAAGACTTGTTCACAGCATCCTGGAATACATATCACAAGCCTTGGTCAGCTAGAGCGCCACGGCGAGGTTCTCGAAAAACAATCGAAATTTAGTGCCTTGGATATACTGAAACGGGAATCATCGGTTGCAAGTGATGACCTATCGTTTAGTAGTTCTTCCCTATCTAGCAGTGGTTATGCAGAAATCTCATCGGATGTCAGTAGTTTATAATTGCGTGCTATTACAGGAATGAATTTTATTGTTGTTGATTTCATCGATGTGTAAATTCCGGCGAATCACTCTCAGCTAAGGCTGGCACAATTAATCAGATAATCGATTAATGAATCGATAAATTAAAAACAAAAACATTATCATTACAGATTTGCTAATAATCGATCATTTGATTTCTGTGTCTGTTACTTTACCGTATTTACCATTAGTATTCAAACACCTCGACTCCTTACCATATTTTATCTAGAATTTGAACAACAATTTACTACCAACAGTTGAGTCTAAAATAGCTGGATGAGAGGCAAACAATGTAGACTCTGATGAGACGCCGCGTTTGCGGCGTCTCATCTGTGTATACACTGTTTGCTCAGGACTGTCTGTCCAAATACATACAATAAAGTATAACATTGGTAGGAGTCCTGCTCAGATAGATAAAATTATGACCAAATCTTCAGTGATTACTAATCGATTATCGATTACAATTGGCAGGACTGATAATCGATCATCTTTTCAGCTCTGATTAGCCTGCCTTACTCTCAGCTGAATAAAGCCCAAATGGGGTTTTATTCAGTTCGTGAGCCTGAGTGATTTGCCGGAATTAACATATCGTCGTATCCACAAAAATAATAATATCTTCTACATGTGATTCCAACTTTATTGTCAAAATGTTACAAATATTGCCAAAAATGGCAGTCTTTTGAGACGACGGAATAGATCCGACTGATTTCTGCTCTGGACTTTATTGAAGTATAAACCATTCTTCAACCCTTCAAACTGCATGAATGTATAAAATTATGAGGTTGAAATTATTACGTTAACAAGTCTCTGCAATGTGTACCTCCTCCGTGTTAACTCGGACCCACTAATACCATTGATGGGTCCGAGGTGTTAACCGTACTATATACAGTCGAACTTCAAGCGGCTTCGAACATCTTTCGAACATCTTTGGACCATAGATATTTGTTCTAGACATTACGAAAACATGCCTATTCAAATATACTGAACATTTTCAGATAAAAAAGCCTGATATTTTTTTATACTTCTGCTCAAAACATAGATTGTGGTACTCGTTAGAAACGCCTCGACGAGGCGGTTCTAACGAGTACCCACAATCTATGTTTTGAGCAGAAATAAGAAAAATAATGCATACCCCTGTAAACCCCAGTTTTACTATATAAAAGTGGGGTTTAAGGGGGGTCAAAATTTTATAGGCATGTTTTCGTGATGACATGGGTAGTTCGAGCCATAGGGTCAGTCATAGCGCCAGTTCAGGTTGCAAACATCAATAATCCTGGGATATCTTTCAGACCTTCTCTGAAATAATAATATGTTGCGCACACGCATTAGAATCGCCCCGATGAGGCGATTCTAATGAGTGCACACAACATACATTTTCAGATAAAAAAAAGAAAAAATCCTTAAAATGTCCCTAAATATTTGTTTTCTTGAGCCTTAACAATGAATTTGAATAAGCCAAGGTAAACGAATCATCTGTGTTCGAGTCATTAATGTTTTTACAGTAGTCAAAATAGGGCTGCTATTACAAGAGTAAACACTATTGTGTAGAATTTCAGAATTGTGCAGCTTTCGTTCAAGCAATAATTTGACTGCATCATTCTCTCTGTGCTTAATAACCGTATGTTTTCCTCATTCCCCCATATTATAAGGTGAAAATCCATGGCTTATATAGCTCCAGGTAAGTGCAGACTATGTTGTCCGTATGTGGAAACTTTTCATCCTTGGCTATCCAAATACACCCAATGAAAATTCTGATCAGACTGTACGCAGCCTGGTATGAATCTTCGGTGGGCGTCATCACGAAAACATACCTATGTTATTTTGACCCTCTTAAACCCCACTTTTATATATTAAAACTGGGGTTTACAGAGGAATACATTATTTTTCTTATTTCTGGTCAAAAACATAGAGTGTGGGTACTCGTTAGAACCGCATCGCCGACGCTTCAGATGAGTACAGACAACATAGGTTTTGTGAAGAAATAAGAAATATAGTAAGGTTTTGAATGGAAAACATTCATTAATATGTTGAACTAAGGCTTACAGTTACACATTGTCTATAGTTAACATTTGCATTCCTGTTGTTAGCGTTTCATGTTTAAACAGGGACCAGGTTTTCACTTCGAGATAAGCGGTTATTCGAGGTAAGCAAAGTCGAGATAATGAGAGTCGACTGTATAATCATTGGGTACTGTAGAATCTGTCAGCATATCCCAAAGACTCGCTCACTGATCAGGGTACCTACTTTTAACATATCAGCAAATTTGATATGCCGAGGTACGGATATCTCTAAGTATTTCAGAGAGTCAGCTGAACTTCAAGATAACGAGAGTCGACAGTATAAGCGGACAATGGTGGTCCTAATCAGACCAGACTGCGCGGGGGTAGAAGCTGATCTGGGTCTTTCTCTCTCTATTTATCCCGAAGGCACATCTTCACAAGCTGCGGGCGACTGGATTCACTTGGTACTTTTTTTCCGCCATGTTACAAAGGAGATAATTCTTGCGACTTCCTGTTTGCTTTAAGCGAGCCAAACCCTTCCAGAAAACCGGTGTACTCTAAACGGAAGAACAGGAGGCAGAACAATTTTGACAGTGTTATCTCCCCTGAAAATGAATTTATTCCCTTAATATAAAGAACTTCTTTACATATACTCGGTCATATCCGTAAAAAAAAAAAAAAAAAAGAAAAACGATTCAGACAAAATCGTTACGCAGTCTAAATGATGCCTGTCTGTCTTACAAGCCACCGGACTTTCCAAAATAGCAAGTGAACAGCATAAAAAATGGAGACTTTGATATGTACATGTATAAGAACATCAGAGACTAAGACCAGCCTGTGATTCTGGGCAGTGTGATCAAGGCTTAACCTGGTTTTTCAATATTTTCAATTTACTAATTGTGTAAGCCTACTCTTTGTCACACCAAGCAAATGGGCAGACTACCCAGCAAACACACAACGTCGCAACAGCGTCGTTACAACGTCGCTGCAACGTCGTGACGTTGCAGCGACGTTGTAACGACGTTGTAATTATGTTGTGTGTTTGCTGGGTATTCGTCATGTACCGTGTATATCAAAAAGTATTCGGACAGAAAAACCTAAACAAACATTGCAGACCCAGATCAGACGCAGCGTCTGATCAGGGTCTACACTGATTGCCTCTCATCTAACAATATATAGACACATGAACAATAAGTAACTAGACTTGTTCAGATTTTAGAATTGTATGGTAAAGAGTTAAGACGTCCGAATACTTAGAGTATATACGTTAGTTGCCTGAAGAAGCCATTGTTTTTCATGATGACCTATCAAGTACGTATTTGTTGTACGGAAAAGATCGTGAAGCTAACCCTTGAAGCCGTAAGCAAAATTGCAGCAGACGACATTCATTTTTGTTTAAATATTTTTTCAGAGAAAATAAGACTTGGCATTTCAAGTGAATCACACGAAATGTCAAGCCTTATTTTGTCTGAAAAAAAAAAACAACAACAACAAATAATGAAAAATAAATAAATGAATAAATAAAACCAAGTACGTAAACCTAAATGTCGTGTGTTGCAGTTGTGATGACCACTTCAAGGGTTAAAACTGCATTTAATTCTTAGTACAGGAAATATATAGCATTGTTTCTATATGCTTATATTATTTATTAGTCATTTGTTTGGAAACAATTATAGGTTGAAAATTCACACAGTCTTTTGAAACTGATAAGTGTTAGTCACAAGAGCAGCAAACGATATTCTAAAATAAACACTATTTTATTTATATTTGTTTTATTTTTCAGGGAAATAAAGGACTTGCATTTTATGTGAATAAGCTGCAAATCAGACAATGCACATGAAATGTCAAGTCTGATATTCTTAAAAAAAAATGCATCACGAAAACACGCCTATATAATTTTGACCCCCTTAAATTCCACTTTTATATAGTAAAACTGGGTTTTACAGGGGTATACATTATTTTTCTTATTCCTGCTCAAAAAAATAGATTGTGGGTACACGTTAGAACAGCCTCGCTAAGGCGGTTCTAACGAGTATCCACAATCAATACGTTTTGAACACCGGAAAATTTTCAAATAAAAAAAACTGATTTTTTTTCATATTTCTGCTAAAAACATAGATTGTGGGTAGTCGTTAGAACCGCCTTGTCAAGGCGGTTCTAACGTGTACCCACAATCTATGCTTTTGAGCAGAAATGTGAAAAATATCATTTTTTTTTATCTGAAAATTTTCAGTTTTTTGGAGGTGAAATTTTCTATATATTTGAAGAGGCGTGTTTTCGTAATAAGAGTATTCTTGAATGTCGTTTGCTACACTTTTATATGGTATTTTTAGGGTTAGCATAAGCACCACAGAGATAGATTTGCTGATTTTATGTTTTATTATGTTCATGTAAAAAACTGTCAGTGAATAACTTAGACCCAGATTATATATACCGCATATCTACGTCATTTCCGGATCTTTTCGATTAGATACAGTGGTACTGTGTGTCATCACGAAAACATACCTATATAATTTCGACCCCTTTAAACCCCACTAGTAAGACTGGAGTTTACAGGGGTATACATTATTTTTCATATTTCTGCTCAAAACGTAGATTGTGGGTATTAGTTAGAACCGCCTCGACGAGGCGGTTCTAACGAGTACCCACAATCTATGTTTTGAGCAGAAATATGAAAAATACCAGAATTTTTTGTCTGAAAATTTTCATTTTTCGGTTGTAAAATTTTCAGTATATTTGAATAGGCATGTTTTCGTAATGAGACAGCGAAGGCACGGATCAGATACGCGAATATGCATGTCCCTGACCACACTTTTTGCCACGGCAAGGTTCATGAACCATGTCATGTCTCCAAGATAATGACATAGATTCAAGGTCGTTTTTGTTTGACCTACTGATGCCCCCTAACACTCGATCAATTTAATAATTGTAGGCCCAGAATGCGAGGTCTGATAATTGTTTGATCTTTATATGAGGATATCAATAATAAATAAATAGCCGGCCTCGGTGGTTCATTTGGATGCGCGTCCGACTGAAGATCAGGACTTTGAGGGTTCGACCCCTCGTGGGGTCGGCAACATTTTTTCCCGAAGATTGATCATGAAATATTTTCTACGGTCATTCTCTCCCTTCTGCTGATTCAAGAAGGACAGTTGTCAGTTTCTGGTCAACCGCTTAGAGAAATAAGCCTTTGGTAAGGTAACCTGACCGCGCTCGACATAACCCTATTGGGCCGAAAAACCTCAACACAAATAAATACATAAAGAAAGAAAGATAGAAATAAATCTAAAAAAAAAAAATCAACCAAATAAGGCAGTTTCTGTACACACCACTGAAAAGCCCATTTAAAGGGACTGAACGCCCTTGACAGATTTTCCGCCGCTTATTTCAACTTTTATGACTTCCTGTCCGATTGCTTCGTTTCAAAGTCAATGGGCTTGTCTAAGAGAAAGTTTGATTAACAAAGTACAAACGAACTTGGCATTAGGCTTATTTACCGTGCGCTCAAATGAGCTGGACAACAGCATTTACTACAAGATTGCATATACGCCCAGCGAAGATCAGCCTTGGATTCTTGCATCATGAAAACATACCTATATAATTTCGATCCCCTTAAGAGTAAAACTGGGTTTTATAGGGGTATACATGTTTTTCTTATTCCTGCTCTAAAAACAGAGATTGTGGATACTCGTTAGAACCGCCTCGGCCACTATGTTTGGAGCAGAAATATGAAAATATATCAAATTTTTTATCTGAAAACTTCCAGTTCTTGGAGGTGAAATTTTCAATATATTTGAATAGGCGTGTTTTCGTAATGGCTACCAACAGAGCGTGCGACGAGGACTGATCAGACTGCGTAGATGCGTAGACTGATCTGAGTCTTCGCTGAACGCACATGCTATCTTGTAGAAAATGCTGTGCCTCGGCTCAAATGTTAATTTTGAAACCGCCATCTCAGTTTTATATATCAAACCTGCAAATAGAACTTCAGAACCATTGACAGAACTGTCATAGTGCAGTAATTACCCTATATATTTATGCAGACCTTTCCGAGCAAACAGGGCAGACCCAGGAATACTGATTCTGTTATATCAGTATCTGCAGTAGTTGTCATTCAGAAAGCAATTTGTAGACTACAAACTAGACTGACTTCCGTCTAACTGATACATAAATCAACATAAAAAAACTATTTATAAATCTTTTGGAATGTCCTTCTCTCGGATTTGGCTGATCAGGTTTGGGTTTCTGACTGGTAAGGGAGATGACATGTGTAGAAAAGTAGTCTAGGAGGAGTATTTTACCTTTGTTAATTTAGAAATGTTAAACTCTTAGCATAGTGCCAGGTTAACTACAAACAAGTAGTGAAATGGACTTGTTCAAATATCGTAGCAAACTAGGCCGCGATCTGACAAAAGGGACCTTACGGCAAAGTTTGATAATTTGTGACTTTTATATGTTTTGATAAATTCACCCATATCTGACAGGCTCAACGATCAGTCCCAAAACATTACAGAGATATGTGCTTTAAAATTCGGAGCTTTTGTTCAATGGCAATTTATATGGGTATATCAGTAATATGGTTGCTATTGAAACAATCACGTGACTTTTGAACAAAGTTTCCCGAAATGTAGAAGATAGGATGTGCTACTATGCATGCTTCATAAACAAAAAAACTATTTGAAGACGATGAAAAAAATAACGATTTTTAATTGTTTAAAACATTTGAGACAGCGCTCGTTAAAACCTGCATTGAGACTCGTGCGACCAGCAAATACTCAGATCAGACTGCGCATCCGCGCAGTCTGATCAGAGTCTTCGCTGATCGCATGTGCCTTATACAGCCTCCGGGTTATCCAAAGAGGTATAAACGAGAATCCTGGCAATACTGTGTGGTTGTACAGGCTGATCTGAGTCTTTGCTGGTCACACAGGTCTTATTGTAGGTTTTCTCGTGTGCTGGCTCATTTACAGTAAACATTGTTCAAAACACTGCAGAATGTTGTGTCCCTTTTGTCAGGCGGAGGCCAAAATACGGTAAAAAGTAGTAATACCCGAGTAATACCCGAGTATTTAGGGTAATTCCAGCGCTCAGAAAATGCTGATGCTGCTATAATGGAAAGGAAGGCAATAAATATTAATCAAAAGAAAAGGACCTGTGGCCAGATATGGCTTCTTAATATCCGGTACATATACATTTGAGTCTCTACGTCAGAAAAGGTACCTTTAGATAGGTGCGCCCAGCGAAGATTCTGATCAGACTGCGCGTTCGCGCAGTCTGATCAGAATCATCACTGGGCGCATTTTGGATTGCCATGGATGTAAAGTTTCTTCATGCGAACAACGAAGATTCTGAACAGACTGCGCGGATGCACAAGCTGATTTTGGTCTTCGTTAGACGCATATATCAGAAGGTACGTTTTCTCTTGTAGCGGCCTTTCTGTAAACTCATGTTGCAGAATGTCCATACTGTATTACTTAAAAAGCGCACACCTGGGCGAACCAAGTTTCGAAGACCGGTCTCGGTCTGTAGAGAATGCATACGTTACTAGGCGGGGATCCCCGCTCTCCCAACCGCCTCACAGCATCCATTCTCACCGCTCCACTAAAGCAGCTATTGATATTTTCTATACAACAGTTCGTTATCACTTACCAAGGAAAGTGAGACAAAGGCAATATGTGAATATCGGAAGAAAATCAATTTGCGCATCTCTGCGGCCTAGTTAGTCTGTCTCCAGACTCTTATCTTTTCTATCATTTTATCTTTTCTTTTCAAAGGTATACAAGCTAGTACAGCTTATAATGATTTGATAAGTTATGTCCCTTAGTGGAAAAGATCGAAACAGTGAAATGGGATTAAAGAGACAAATACAGCTACAGGAAGTTATAAAGAATGACAAAAAAAGTAGAAAACAATTGCAGAGACGACTGGAGCTAGTCTACGGTCTAGTCAATGCATTCACCATTCGCTAGCGCCGGTCTGGTATTCACAAATCAACTGTTGAATAGGGAAGGTTTGGATAAGACTGCATAGGAACACCCTGAACCCAGCTGCATTATTACATTTATATAACGTCGCATCAACGTTGATGCAACGTCTTGACGTTGCATCAACGGTGATGCGACGTTGTCTCAACGTTGTGTTCCCGCTGGGAATTATTGGCTGAGCGCAAGAGTGATAAGTTCATTTTTTTTTCCGTTTCACGGCTCGTATTGTTTATTGTTATGGTCTATATTTAATTTCCTGTTATGTCATGTTACAGCCTAATTAAGTTGTGACAAGTAAAATGATACTTTATATTGTATCGGATACGTATCACCCACATACTCAGATCAGACTGTTCATCCCTTCATTCACTATGGTGACATTCTTGTTTTATATGTTTTTCAAAGAAAAGGAGTCTTTACATTCCATGTGAATTGCAATGATGCGTACGAAGTTTCAAACGTTGTCTACATGTAAAAATAGCAGAAAGTCTACTATGGTCGTCCATTCGCCTTAACCCATCAAAGACTGAATAAACTCTTCTACACTATATATTGGAAAAGTCCATTTTCGATTTTAGGTATGTCAGGCTACATCTTATAGATATTCCTAAAGAAAAATGGTTGAACTATTTGCAAACAGTGGAGACCTTGATCTGCGGCGTCTGATCTGGGTCTGCTTTGTTTGCCAGTTTCCCGTTCAGGGGTCTCCAGTCTTCAAACGGTTAAAGCAGCTTATGCAGATTTTGCTTGTTCTGTGCAGTACAATGCAATCAATAGAGGTTGCTCTTGGAATTAAAGAACACACTGAAGTATCTTCATGTTACGACCCCAGTACAAATGTGAACTTTCAACGTCTTAACATTGCGACATTGCGTGACTGTTGGAAGTAAATATTCACGATGAATACCAAACTTAAAGTATGTTCGCATAGATGTACTTGTCCTGATGAAGGAAATGTTTTATCACAATTACAATAAATATATGTGCTAAAGAAGAATATCTAAATAAACATGTATGTTTCCTGCGTGCGCTGATTTCATTAATTTAGGCAACTCTTTCAAAAACTGTTTTAGCTCCCTTCTGAAAAAGGGTCTTCTCTTTTAGAGAAGAAGACCCTTGTTCAGAAGGATCTTGCTGTGCAGGAAAGCAAACAGGGTCAAAGAATTTGTTTGTAAAAATTGCGGAAAATAAACCAAGTTTATTAAGTCACCTTAATAATGCACACTGCTTCTGGTTTGTTTAATTTAATACATGTAAGGTATGTATTAGTTGAGATTTTAGTATTATGTCGAACACGGTTAGTAAACCTATTCACACTGTTCCTGGGCAGGCTTGGTCCTCTAAGTCGTTAACCAGTACTTATATACATAATTTCGTCCGTAACTGACAACTGCCCTTGTTACATCGGCGGAAGTGGGAGAATGGCTGTAAAAATTAATTATGTTATGTAGGGTTCGAACTCGCTACCCCTGCAATACATGTAATGACTGTGGTATACGTTATACTAGATTACCTCTGAAATGTAAATGGCTTTATATAAATGTAAATGGATGTTTATGAATGTTTATGAAATGTAAATATAAATGACTTTAAATAAACATGTGATATTGCAGGAAGAAGAAATAGACGGAAATGCTGTATGTAAAATTTGTATCGAAACAACGTGAGAAAGCGTACCTTCTGACATGTGCGCCAAACGAAGACTCAAATCAGCCTGCGCTTCCTCGGAGTCTAAACAGAGGCTTCATTGTCCGCTTGAAGAAACTTTTCATCCCTAGCTGTCCAAAACACACCCAGTGAAGAATCTGATCAGGCTGTACGAAAGCACCGGCTGATCAGAATCTTCACAGGGCGCACATGTTCGATGGTACTTTTCAGACATTGTGGTTAATATATGTTTGGAAGTGAATGCAAGTTCAGAGGAGGCAACTGTAAAAATTGTTTTTGGTTCTCGTCTGAAAAGTGATCTTTTTTAGAAGGAAGAAGAATTACTCCTGATGGGACCAAATCCATAGCTCTAGATATTGTGCTTTTTCGAATTTAAGAAAATCTGTATTTTTCTTATGCTCGACAAAAAAAACATATATTGTTGGTAGTCATTCGAAGCGCCTTGCATTATCTAGAAATATGCAGAGCCTTTCATTTTTAGAGTTGTGAATAAATACTTCACAATTTGCCCTCCAATACCTTGTGTTATTCGCGTTCATTCGCAGAAGAAAAAAGAATATTAACGAAAGCCAGATTACAGTATATACCCTAAGTATTCGGACAGACAGGTCTACACAAACAGTGTAGACCCTGATCAGACGCCGCATTCAGCGGCGTCTGATCAGGGTCTACACTGTTTGCCACTCATCCAGCATCTTTTAGACACATCAACAAGTAATAAAATGTTCAAATTTTAGGATGTATTGTGAAAAGGTGGGATGTCCAGATATTAAGGGTAAACACGGTAGACTGCCTGTATGAGCTGACTGATCAGGACCTTCTTAGTTAGAATCATTTTTTCCGTGTTGAACATACATGTATATTCCAGCCAAATATAATAAAACTGTTTCCTATTAGCAACTTTTGTTTCTGTTAATCTTGTTGTTGAAATGCAAACCTGTTATGATTTTGTAAAGAAATAAAATATATCAATATCTATTTAGTCCAGTCTTGTATTTAGTTCTTTGGTCTGTGGTGTGTATACTGTCTATCATGGTCATTAATGGCCTATATTCTTTAATTGTGAATACTTCTGGATATCTTGTATATCACTTTGTTTATAGACTTCATCTGCACAGTCTAACCACTACCTACACAACTCGACTGAACAATAGAGACTGAAGATATTATATAGCTTTTACGGGCCGTCATAGACGGGACTTTTCAGACTGTATTTATTCGAAGGCTGTTCTTATAATTTCTGAGCTCTTCACAACTTCAACTATAACTATAAACACCTTTGTCTCCCGTAATAGCCTACATTATATGATGAAAGTCTACACTGTTTGCAGTGATCCAACAGTGTACATAAGCATGAAGCATTACCAATGTTTAGAATTTATTATGAGAATGGTAAGTTGTTAAGGGATCCTAATATTTACGGTGTAAATACATAGAAAATGTTTGCTCTTTTGGATTGGATACTAAGGCTGGCTAATCAGAACTGAAAAGATAATCGATTATCAGTCCTGCCACTGTGATCGATAATCGATTTGCAATCGTTGAAGATATGATAATAATTTTACTTATTTGAGCATGACTCTTTCATATGTTATACTTTATTGTATGCATTTTGTCAGACAGCCCTAAGCAAACAGTGTAGACCCAGATGAGACGCCGCAAACGCGGCGTCTCATCAGGGTCTGCACTGTTTGCCACTCACCCAGCTGTTTTAGACCTAACAGTGGGTAGTAAATTGGACCTATTCAAATTTTAGATGAAGTATGGTGAGGAGTTGAGCTGTCTGATTACTAAGGGTAAATACGGTAAAGTAATAAACATAGAAGTCAAATGATCGATTATAAGCATATCTGTAATGATAGTCATTTTTCTAGAATTTATCGATCAATTTATCGACTATCCGATTAATCGTGCCCGCCTTAGTGAATACCCTGAATATTTTCATCTAGTGTAATATAAAACATCAGTATGTTCATGAGTGCGAAGCACGAGTGAAAATTTGAATCTTTTCATTACACAAGATCAAATATTTATGGTATTTACAAAACAGAAAGCAATTTTTCTTTTTAGTTTATTGTTTTCATGCTTTAGTTCTTATTACGTCATAACTGACATCGCCAAACAAAACAGAAACACTATGACGTCGACATTAAGTGCTAACTTCAAACAGAGAGAAAAACAAATATTTCGGAAAATCAAAATAATTTTGATACCAGATTGTTCCTTACTTTCTAACTAAGAAAATACATACCCAACTTGGTACTGTACTTCAGGAACAAAGAAGTTAGAGGTGTTCGAAAATCTGAAGTGGAGGTGACATCCGCTTTTGAAACAATGAAGATAACCGAAATCATCCAAAGCGAGGAGTGAAAATATAAATCGTATCAGTCACTAGTGAAATGATACGATATCATTTCACTAATGACTGATACCACTTTTATTTTCACCAGATATATACTGATTTCACCGCTAACAATAAAATAAAGTATGTTCTGGCATTTCTAAGTACTGTTTGACCGTGTACAATATTAAGTGTGCCTAGCGACACATTGATCAGAGTGATCGCATGCGCAGGCTTGTATTCGTATGTGTAGCCATAATATTTTAGCGTTTCTCTATATCAAAAGCTGATATGTATAAATCTAATGCCAAGCCTCACCATTTGATTGACAGCCTGGATCATAATAAACCTCTTCAAACTAACACATGAGCTGTAACCATTAGAAACAATTACTATAACAACGTTGGCTTTGGCTCATTGGAACCACATTAAGTGCATTTTTCAAGCCATCCTGCTTGATAATGTTGAATTAAGTGGCTGACACTGCAAGGCGACTAATCCGAAGTCTGGTCCCTTAAATGGGGCCCAGAACATTCGGCAAACTGGTTCCACAACAAGAATAAAGATTTGTTGCCAGTAAAATCGATTTAAATCATTCGACGGATTTTACTATTGATTTTACTAAGGCTGTGGTTGTTGAAGTTCTTGCTTTCATTGTTTAATTTTACATTCTGGGCCGAGGTTATCAAACTTTTTTTCATGCTCAACTCAGCTGAGCATTAAATTTGTCCTGATAATAAATCGCAAATTACTAACAATTGCAAATTCGTTCTTACTAAACATAGTTAAGCATGAGCACTTCTTTGCTGATAACAATTGTTAGCATACGTGTGTTTTATTAGCAAATCCGCAAATAATGCTTTTGGCGATACACTAAACAGCAATATGACAAAGTGTACAATATCAAATACACAGTTACTGGACAACATTACGAAAACACGCCTATGTAATTTTGACCCCCTTAAACCCCACTTTTATATAGTAAAACTGGGGTTTATAGGGGTATACATTATTTTTCTTATTTCTGCTCAAAAACATAAATTGTGGGTACTCGTTAGAACCGCCTCGCCGAGGCGGTTCTAACGAGTACCCACAATCTATGTTTTAAGCAGATATATGAAAAATATCAGAGTTTTTTACCTGAAAATTTTCAGTTTTTGGAGGTGAATTTATCTATATATTTGAATAGGCGTGTTTTCGTAATGAAACAGACAAACAAATAAAGGGAAAAAAAAAAAAAACACTGCATGCTGTTTCAAGGGACTGCTAATGCGCATAGACCTTGCGCTGTTTGCAAACTTTACAAATTTATTATAAGAAACCCACTTCATTACGAGAACATGCCTATTCAAATATATAGCAAAAATTAACTCCAAAAACTGAAAATTTTTAGATAAAAACGCTAATATTTTTCTTATTTCTGCTCAAAACATAGATTGTGGGTACTCGTTAGAATGTATACCCTGTAAACCCCAGTTTTACTATATGAAAGTGGGGTTTGAGGGGGTAAAAATTATATAGGTATGTTTTCGTGATGGAAGACTCGATGTTGATAAATTTTGCTTGTGACGGCCAAAAGTATTTTTTCAAAAAATCTCTTCTTAAGCCGCTATAAATGGGACATACTAATACTAACAGAAAATGAAACTCGGACTCTATACCACTCTCACTGAGCAGAGACAACAAATCCTGTTCTCAGGCGGAGCATCGATGTGTCGTCCACTATTAAGTTACAGATTGTTCGCACTTAGGCGGAAAGCTGCCAGTTCTGACCGCGACTTGTCATTAGAAATGCATTCAACATATTTCTCTAATTTAGATTCTTTTTTTAATAGGGAATAATATTCCAGTTTAGAAGTATTACTTATACAAGCATACCAATTTTGGTTAACTGGTCCTTGACTCGAATCCTGATAGGTTCATAGCATGGTATTTCCAGATACTGATTATTGCATAAAAAGCAGTGTCGCACGTTATTAACAGTCGTGCATTAACCGCCGAAAAGCCGTGTATTAACAAGGCAATTCACGCGCTGTTAATGCACGGCTACGCATCTTTGAATATGATCGTACCGGGGCCACAGATTTGCTGCCGTTACGAGATGTGTACTGCCCGGCCCTAGAACGAGCATAGTCCGTGGAAATTACGTTCGCGAGACATCGGTGAAAAGGCGAAACAAAATAGTGCAAGAAATAACGCGAAATGTAGCAAATGTTGTCAGTTTTTTTTATGCAAAAATAGCGATCGAACATGTTTTTTCAATGCATTTCAACACCTCCCAAGGGACCTGGCGAATGTTAATGCATGAAAAACCATGTTTGATCCCTATATTGAACCATACCGAGATCATCCAGTAATCATTTAATACCTTCTGCCAATACCTCTTATGCCTGAATCTGCTAGGGTGTACACGTGCATCCAATCCCTCGACCTGGGATTGAAATATATTAACCATCTGAGAGTTTGTTGTTTTTTTTTATAAAAGGTTTAGCCAACACTTTACAGATCTTTCTATGGCGATAACTGAAAGCGGTCAGCGTCCCAGATCTCTATAAACGGCATAATTTGGAGTTGGCGCACGTACACCCAGCAATTGTTTGCAAAAATTAATATGTATTTTATCAATGTGGTCGTACCCATATATTCCCCATACTATATTAGCATAGAAAATTTCAAATCAGCTGAGTTGAGCATGAAAAAAGTTTTAAAACCTCCGGGCCAGCTCTTGGGAACGTTTCGGCTCCCGGCCTTCATCAGGCTGGAAAACCAAACTTTAAACTCTACATGTATCATTTTGTTTGTGTTGAGGTTTGCGGCCCAGTCAACCCAATGGGGTCATGTCAAGCGCAATCAGTTAACCTAACCATACTTTTACAGGGCAGGCTTAGTCCTCAAAGCGATTGACCGGTATTGTGCACATTCTTTCGCCAGAAATTTACAACTGCCCGTCTTGAATCAGCGGAAGGTAGAGAATGGCTGTAGAAAATATTTCATGATCAAATCTCAACGAAAGAATGTTGCCCACCGGCGGGGGTCGAACAAGCAACCTCCTGATCACCAGACGGACGCACATCCAACTGAACCACATAGGTCGGCTCATATTGTATCATACCTTAACAATTCAATTACAGGGTGATGAAGGCCATGAGCCCGAATTGTCCCCTAGGAGTGAGTGGATAATTTACAAATTATGTTTTATTTTTTCTTCTGGTGAAAAATATTTAAGTTCAAAAATGATTGTTGGCTATGGCAGAGCATTACCATCTCTTATAAAGCAACATACAGTTTACCGTGATGTTCCTTCTGTTGCAGTTCTTCTTCGTTCAAAAATCCGTTATTGTAAAAGTATCCATTACGAAAGTTCAAAAATGATTGTTGGCTATGGCAGAGCATTACCATCTCTTATAAAGCAACATACAGTTTACCGTGATGTTCCTTCTGTTGCAGTTCTTCTTCGTTCAAAAATCCGTTATTGTAAAAGTATCCATTACGAAACATGCCTATATAATTTTGACCCCATTAAATCCCACTTTTATCTAGGAAAACTGGGGTTTACAGGTGTATTCATTATTTTTCTTATTTCTGCTCAAAGATATAGATTGTGGGTACTCATTAGAACCGCCTCACCGAGGCGGTTCTAACAAGTACCCACAATCTATGTTTTTAACAGAAATATGAAAAATATCAGAGTTTTTTATCTGAACATTTTTTCAGTTTTTGGAGGTGAAATTTTCTATATATTTGAATAGGCGTGTTTTCTTAATAGTTTGTTTCATTGGTTGTTCTTCACCTCTTCTTCCTTAGGTGGCTCAGAAATAGTGTTGCCATTGATGATCGATTATAATCGATCATCTTTCACTTTCGCCTCTTGTGACTGATGATCGGAAAGATTTTTTATAGTCGACTAATTTGCAAATTCTATTTTTAGAAACATATTTTTGTCACTTTTTTTAATTTTATAAGCAAGTTATAAAGAAATGAAATTCAAAGCTATCCATTTGGATCATTCTAGATTTGCAGTCAATAAAAGTTAAGAAATTTAACTAAAAAAAGACTTTGTCTAAAAATAGCCTTAAATAAGTCAACCCAAAAGTACTGATGTTTTTTATTTCTCCATGAAAATATATGCTGCGGAGGTGCTTCTAATGAATACCCACAACATAAGTTTTCATGGAGAAAAAGAAAATAAAATCTGGCTACCCCTCTTATTGATCTGGATCTATGAATAAGTACCTGGAAGAGGGCTTAATTAAGCGTGAATATATTTTCTACAAATCGATTATTAATCGATAATCAGTCGGTTTTACAAAACCGAGTATCGACTATGAAATTCTGACCGATTCCCAACACTACAGTCAGGAAGTGAGTGATTCCTGAGTGTGGCCGTTCCTGGGTAATTTCATTTACACATTATTTTTGCAAATTCACCATTTAACCTTCCCTTTGCTGGAAGGCCTATTGTTCAAGGGCTCTAGAACCCAGTTTCAATGCTTCAGACGGTGTTCAGCTAGTTCTCAAGTGAGCGATTCAGACCTTTTTGTGTGTGTGTGTGTGTGTTTTTTTTTTTTTTTTTTTTTTTTTTTTTGTTTTCTTTTTGTTTGCTGCTTTTGGTAGTCTTTTTTAAAGTTTTGTAAATATAAACTGTTGATATAGATTACATGTTGCGAATATGCTATTAAAAGTATGCACACGTCTAAGCGCTGGACGTCTCCATTACAATAGCTGACAGCCGTTCAGTCCAGGTCCTGAGGTTATACTCAGCTGAGTATGAAATTTTCTCTGCTGACCATGAAAATGTCGCTACTAATAAATATGAAAATCCCAGCAATAGTTGGCATTTTCATATTTATTAGCTGAAAATATTTTATGCTCAGCTATATTTAGCAAGAAAGAATTTGAAATTGTTAGAAATTTGAGATTTATTAGCAGGATCAATCTCATGCTCAGTTGAGTTGAGCATGGTAATTTTTATAACCCCGGGGCCAGGGCTAGTTCACCAGCCACTGTTACTCAATGCACCAATGTACATGTATCTTTGATCTTAATTTCAAGTAACACATTGTATAGCGTTCATTACGGTAAAAGGCCAGACGTATGAAGCAAGGACCCGAATTAGTCATGTTCTGCTTAAAAGTAGCAAACAAATATGTAGAAGAGTTTTGTCTTGTTACTTGGAACTGAACCAGATTTCAAACGAAATGTTAATTTTCTGGTAATCTTGTGCGCATGTATTCCCTATAATGATTATAAATATTATTATTGCATACAAAGCAGTGCCGCACGTTATTAACAGCCGTGCATTAACCGGCGAAAAGCCGTGTATTAACAAGGCAATTCACGCGCTGTTAATGCACGGCTACGCATCTTTCAATATGATCGTACCGGGGCCACAGATTTGCTGCCGGTACGAGATGTGTACTGCCCGGCCCTAGAACGAGCATAGTCAGTGGAAATTACGTTCGCGAAACATCGGTGAAATGGCAAAACAAAATGGTGCAAGAAATAACGCAAAAGTGTAGCAAGTGCAAGAAATAACGCAAAAGTGTAGCAAATGTTTTCAGTTTTTATGCAATAATAGCGATCGAACAAGGTCTTTCAATGCATTAACATTCGCCAGGTCTCTTGGGAGGTGCTGAAAACCGCGGCCTTCGGCCTCGGTTTTCAACACCTCCCACGGGACCTGGCGAATGTTAATGCATGAAAACCAATGTTTGATCCCTATATTGGAAATTTGACAAGCTCTGCACCAAACTCACCATTTTTATTCATTGATTTCTTGTTTCTCATTCAGCAGCATCTACATTTTCTTGTACACCCTGTGCATTGTAACTTTCTTTATGACTTTGGTGTTCCAAACACATATCACATGGAGCAAATAAATTGAGATACCCAGGAAAAGTCACAGTCACGAAGGCATCGCCAAAAGAGGACTTTGACAAACTCCAAACCCTGTTCATGGAGCGGACCTTCTTTCCATGCCAAAAAACAGGTAGCAAATATACGAACACTACATTCGTATTCAATTATAGAATTATGAAATGTTTCTGTTGAAGCATTAACACATTCTGAAATACACTTTTTCTCAGAGAGAGAGAGAGAGAGAGATAGAGAGAGAGAGAGAGATCATATAGTCCCTCATTTATATCTATAAATGTTACCCTTGCAAACAAAGAACGTAGAAAAGAAGGAATTTCAATTTCAACATCACGAAAACACGCCTTTATAATTTTGACCCCCCACCCCCTTAAACCCCACTTTTATATAATAAAACTGGGGTTTACAGGGGTATACATTATTTTTCTTATTTAGCTAAAAAAACATAGATTGGGTACTCGTTAGAACCGCCTCGCCGAGGCGGTTCTAACGAGTAGCTACAATCTATGTTTTGTGCAGAAATATGAAAAATATCAGAATTTTTTATCTGAAAATTTTCCTTTTTTGGTTGTAATATTTTCAATATATTTGAATAGGCGTGTTTTGGTAATGATGGGGCTCTTCATGTAATAACAGTAGTTTGCAGGACTACATACGCTCCCTAGCACCAGCTTAAGCAAAACAACCGTGGTCTCAGTGATCCTGAGGAAGGTAAAAATCTCAATGAATCATTAGTCGAGCCTCCTAGACCATGGCTGAGCGATATTCTCTTTTCAACTGAAGCAAAATACAGTACAATTCCACTATTGACCCTTCTCTTGCTGAACACGACATGCCCTGTCTTAGCAAACAGTGTAGATCCAGATCAGTTGGCTTCTGAAGAAGCCAACTGATCTGGATCTGCACTGTTTGTCATTTGATATGTGAATTTCTATCAAAAACCCAGATTAAGTAATCTGATTGGCTGGAAATTAGAAGTGGGCATGGCATCTTAATTTATTCAGCAAGGCAAGGTTTAAGACCACCCTTGGTACCGCCTAAATGTGATGTAGAACATAGCTCCAGATAAGGTTTTATTTCAACTTAAACGTATTGATATTGTTTTATTATTTCTCTATAAAAATACGTTTTAGTAGCCGAGGCACTTCTAATGAGTATCCACAACATATTTTATGTTGAGAAATAAGAAAAATATTATACCGATATCCCCTTTTATCTGGAGCTTACTGGCAAAAGCTTGTTCTAATAGCGGAGTGGTCTTATTTTTGACTGGTCTTAATAGCAGAATTTTACTCTATTATGCATTTCGATCTAAGCATAATTGTACCTCATTTCAAAGCATGCGCTTAACAAACAACAAAAGCTACTGCTACTACAACTACCTCTACTACTACTATTGATAACGTAAGACCACATATTTAGGAGAAAACAAACAAATTGGTGTGCATATGGGGAGGGGAAGGAATATATATACAGAAGGTCTTTCTCGTTGCTCTATAAACTTTCAGCTTATGAATGACGTAAAATCAGTATTGGATTTCAAACTTCTTCTAGACAATCTTAAATCTATATCTTTCTTTTTCTAAAATTGACAATAGTAAATGTCTGACTTGTCAAGGTCGACCCTTTAGACAACCATCTGACAAGATAAACTAACATCTGGACGCGAAGAACCATTTAATAATTGCTTTTTTTATACAAATGGAATAAGGAAATATTAGCCCATTGATTTTTGCCTTTTCATAACATAAACTTATAGCTAAGGGGACTAGAAAGTTGGCAACGCCATTGTTTATAAGCGAAAAAGCCATTTTGTGACTTCATGTTTGCTTTTCCGCAAACCAATCCTATTCTGAAAATGGTTCTACTAAAAGGAAAGAACTTGAACAATCTGATTACTTTTATGATTATCTCGTCGTAATAATAATAATTGGGAAGTAATGTTAGTGTTTTTTTTTTTTTTTTTTTTTTTGTCATGCTAGTGTTTTGCTTTTTACTTTTTATTCAAATCAATGAACAGGAATACTTTGGCAAAGGGCATAAATACAGCGAAGGCCAAAAGAATGGCTCGTCTACAACCACTTAATTTGAGCAGAACAGTTGATGGATTCGCTTTCAGAAGGTATACAACGAACTATATGCAAGATTGAACGTATGCCCAACCTAGCTCCTGAGACCTTCGCTTTTCGCAAGTACATCAATACGTTGATAAATTTGTTGTTTTTATATATATATATATATATATATATTGAAGAATAGCATAAGAAATATACGATCACACATATATTGCTGGTGCGCATTGACATGTCTTTCTGACCCCTCATTTGAATATGTTTGCAGGCTTTGTCGATTTCATGAAAAGGATGCATGCAGTACACAGTTATATAGTAAATCCTATCATCACGAAAACATGCCTATATAATTTTGACCCCCTCAAACCCCACTTTTATATAGTAAAACTGGGGTTTACAGGGGTATACATTATTTTCTTATTTTTGCCCGAAAACATAGATTGTGGGTACTCATTAGAACCGCCTCGCTGAGTAATGTTACGTTTTTCATTTACTTGACATAGAGTATAGTATATATTAAATTTAATTTACTAACGACAGATGCAAAATCAAGTATTGAATTTCGTAACGGCACGTTTAAATTAGTTTAAAACTATCATTTCAAAGATACTTAAAAATTCCTAAAAGAACACACTGATACTTATCATTTCGCTCCTAATAAGAAACAAAAAAATATGACCTTTGTTCTTAATACCGTTAACAACATCGGTGAACTAGACCCTGCTTTTACATATTACGTTACAAGCAAACAAATTGGACACGAGTACTTAGAAATGTCAGGATTGCAAATAACACTTTAATTATACAGATGACAGTTTTGGTCAACAAAGGGTAAACAATTTTGTTAAAAAGTCATCTACCACATGTGATTGAAACGAGCGTAACTAATTAATTTTACCGCGAGTTTGCTGCAACAAATCTCTGGTGCAAAGGCAACATTGTTAAAACTAGCGCATCTGACTTCTAGATTAGCTGACCGTTACCCTGGAACTAGAGTTCTAATAAAATCTGCACGTAAAAATAAATTTACCTGTGAAAGTTGTGAACAAGTATATTGTAGCATTTACACACGCCTGTAAACAACTATACTTACCAGTTGTCCATTTAATGGGCCAAATGATGTGACGGCTTGGTGGAGAATAATGATTCACATCCTTTCAACATTTCACCGGAGGCGTTTGTTTGTGCACGTTTTTTCTTTTTCGTTTTTTATTTTTTATTTTTTTATTTTTTTTAATAAATTGCTTTTCATAGATTGCTAAGATCCGTTAGAAAAGATTTGTCAAAAATCTTCTCTTTGTCTATGTTAAAAAACTGACTATCATTATGATTTGGTGTTTAACTTGTACAGTATATGAAGTAATTTCGGGACGATGAATGAGCATGAAATTAGGAGGACCGACTCATTATGCAAGAAGCAGATAAGAGTCAGACACAAATGTGAGCGAGATACTCTAATTGTCTCATTAAATATTAACTTCAATTACGCTCAAACTCATGGCCATCCTCTAAGCGAGAGGTTTGACACACTCGCACCTAATACCTGTCCGACAGGTTCTGCTGACAGAGCAAGTACTTTCGGATCGGGAGATTTTAGGGTTGAATCCCTAGCCGTTTCATACCTTAGTATTTCTGAACTCTTTGTCGACGCTCAGCATTAAGTAAAAGGGCTAGAACCAGTCACACTGGTGACATTATAATATGGCTGGTGGCAGTATCACGCCAATGTGGCTGAGGCATGATACTGCAATGGTAGTGGTGCATTATTATTAAGGGGCATCAGTTTCTATCGTCACACCCAGACACCGTCACGACATTACTGAAAGTCTATTGACAATGGCGTTTACACTCATCTCAAACAAACCAACGCCAAAGAGTGCAATTGCCATTTACACTTAATTGTAACTACTTGTAAGAAACTTATCCAGCAGTACAAGATGTCGTTTAATCCGCTGATCATGCAATTTTCAAACCGTAAACGCTGAACTCAAATATGGGTTTAAATGACAAAGTATGACCTGACCTTGACCTAGGCAGAAGGTCAAACTGAGGAAGGGGTGTGTACTATTGACAGGTCTTACCCTAACATTGGTGTGGGCCAAATATTAAAGCAATATCTTGAATACTTCAGCAGTTACAAACACTTTTCAAACACTTTTCAAAACTTAAATACAGAACTCGAACTCGGTTTAAATGACAAATAACTGACCTTGACCTACATAAAGGGTCTAGCTTGGGGATGGGGTGTGTGCTATTGAAAGATCTTCAGCAGTCATGTATACTTTTCAAAACTTTAACACCGCTGTAAATAACTAAGTATGACCTGACCTTGACCTAGGCAGAAGGTCAAACTGTAGCAGGGGTGTGTGCTATTGAAAGATCTAACCCTAAGTTTGGTGTGGGCCAAATATTAAATCTCTATCTTGAATACTTCAGCAGCTATGTACACTTTTCAAAACTTCAACGCAAAACTTAAACATGGGTGTAAATGACGACGTAAGAACTGACCTTGGCCTACATAAAGGGTCTAACTAGGGATGGGGGTGTATGCTATTGAAAGGTCTTACCCTAAGGTAGGTGTAGGTCAAATATGAAAGCAGTACCTAAACAATTAAAAAAACTATGTAACCTTTGAAAACTTAAACATTGTGCTAACGCGGACGCCGACGCAGACGCCGGCGCGGACGCCGACGTGGACGCCGACAAACGCGGACGCCAAAGACTGGGTGACAATCCAGATGATCGAGCCGGTTAACCTGGATCTGCACTGTTTGCAAAGATATCTGTGTTGGTCTGCAGGGATGAGCGGGTTAACAGACAAGAAAGATAATTCCTTCTTTTTTTCCCATCTGTACCTGCTGGATTTCCATGGAATTTCAACTTTGCTATTATTTATGGTACTAAAACGTAATGCGAATGCATTTACAAATTATATCTCACCAGAAATCCCACCCACAACATACGTGCGTATGTGTTAGTGCAAAGAGTTACCAATTATATCGTGTGAAAAGTTCCTTTGTCTGGTCCTATGTCCTAAGATGTGGTAAGGAATTAATAACTAGTTGCAAGTGTTGTGCTATAAACGCCATTTAGTATTGTCATTACAAGAACGATATTATCATTAATATGTGCAATGGAATTCGTAGCATATTTATTATATTAATTTTGGTATGTTATGCATGTTTTATGTTTATATAACAAACAACATATAAACATCATAAATGTTGTGGATTATTACATTTGGAGCGTGAGTCCCTACATTACTGACATATTTGTAGGCATTTGCAAATCGTAAGACCAGGCCCCAAGGTTATAAAACCTTTTCCATGCTAAAGTCAGCTGAGCATGAAATTTGTCCTGCTAAATATTCTCAGACTATTAACAATTTGCAAGTTCTTTCTTGCTAAACATAGCTGAGCATGAAATTTTCTCCGCTAATAAATATGAAAATGCCAACAATAGTTGGCATTTTCATATTTATAAGCAGAGAAAATTTCATGCACAGCTGGGTTGAGCATGAAAAAAAAGTTTTATACCCTCGGGGCCCGATTTTTATGCACACCGTACCGTAATTATCATAGAATTCTCCGCGGGAACAGGGGCACTGCAACATATTTAAGACAGGCAATAGCTTTGGTTTCAAGTAGCAGCAGTTCTCCAGATTAGGTGTTGGTCCAACGAGTAATTTACTCCTTGCTGTAAAGCTTAAAGCTGGAAGTCACATCTGCATTGCTTAACACTAAAAGCAGCAAGCAAAATTGTAGCATACAAAATTCTGTTGTTTTTTTTTTTTCAGAGAAAATAAGGCTAAGCAGACAATTCATATGAAATGCCATGCCTTAATTTCTCTGGTAAATAAAACAAAATTCAGGATGCTGTCTACAGCATTTGTCACTGACACTTAAAACAATAAACCCTTTCTGATCTAATTAGTGAGTATTACTCACAAAAGATTTAGTGGGCGGAAAAATGCTTTATAAAGAGAAATTGTCTTTATAGAACTGATGTTGGCCCCCTCCCCGTAAGCATTCTATATAAATCTATAGCGGGCCGTTCTCCACCTGTCAGGGTAGCTGACGGGTCGACAACGGCCCTCTATAGATTTATAAAGAATCCTAGCTGGGCTAGAATTAGGGTACAGATACATAAATTATCGTTAAAAAGCAAGCTAAATTACCCTGACAATGATCAATTTCCCATTAAATGTTAAGTTAAGTGAAACTGTTTACCCTCTGTGATGAAATCCAAAAATTCTTTGGGTATTTTTACCCCCTCAGCTTTACTTGCAAAGCTGATTTTCAAAACATCAATGCTGAAATACCCTTTACTTCCTCTTTTCTTGAGCTCTGTACCAGTGTGCTATAAGCTTTGAAGTAAGCTGTATTATTTCATCATGAAAACATGCCTATATAATATTGACTCCATTATATCCCACTTTTATATAGTAAAACTGGGGTTTACAGGGGTATACATTATTTTTCATATTCTGCTCTAAAACATAGGTTCTAACGAGTGGTACATGTACCCACAATCTATGTTTTGAGCAGAAATATGAAGAATATTAGTTGTTGGTTTTTTAGCTGAAAATTTTGGAGGTGAAATTTTCTATATATTTGAATAGGCGTGTTTTCGTAATGTTGACAAATTAAACACGCTCTTGCATGTTGCAGAAAGGACCACATGCGGTAGGGGAAAGAATCTGGTAAAAAAACCCGTAAAATCGCAGGTTTGTCAAACAACTTATAATATTCTCGCATTTTTTTCTTAATCATTTTTTATTTATTTATTTACTTATTTATTTATTTTTTTAATTTATTTTCTTATTATTTTTAGTTTTACTTATTATTATTTTTATTTTATTATATTTTGGTTTCATGCATAACGTCTTAAATTTGAATCAAACTAACTCATCACGAAAACATACCTTTATAATTTTGACCCCCTTAAACCCCACTTTTATATAGTAAAACTGGTGTTTACAGGGTATACATTATTTTTCTTATTTCTGCTCAAAACATAGATTATGGGTATTCGTTAGAACCGCTTCGACGAGGCGGTTCAAACGAGTATCCACAATCTATGTTTTGATCAGAAATATGAAAAATATCAGAAGTTTTTATAGGAAAATTATCAGTTTTTAGTGATGAAATTTTCAATATATTTGAATAGGCGTGTTTTCGTAATGTAGTATTTATATGATTTATTATTTCCAACTGCAAAGTAACAAACACAGATAACTTACAAATATTCTGAAAAGTTATAATAATTCAGAGACAAGACAGCATCTACGCATATGTATGAAAAGTTGAAAACTGGAACAAGTTTGTACTTGCTTGCCTCGTGGGGACGAGGCCCCGAGGTTATAAAATATTTCGTGCTCAACTTATTTCAGCATGAAATTTGTCCTGCTGATAAACATCAAATAACTAACAATTGCATTTTGTTTTCTTGCTGAACATAGCTGAGCATGAAATTTTCTCTGGTAATAAATATGAAAACGGCGACTATTATTGGCATTTTATACTTAATAATATGTGTCTGCTAAGAAATAATAAAATGCCAACTATTGCTTTCATATCTATTTGCAGCGCAAATTCATGCTCAGGTGAAGTGAGCGAACAAAGTTGTACAACCTCGCATTACGTAAACACGCCTATATAATTTTGACCCCCTTCTACCCCACTTTTATATAGTAAAACTGGGGTTTACAGGGGTATACATTATTTTTCTTATTTCTGCTCAAAAACATAGATAATGGGTACTCGTTAGAACCGCCTCGGTATAAAAGTGGGGTTGAAGGGGGTCAAAATTATATCTGAAAAGTTTTTATCTGAAAATTTTCCTTTTTTTGGAGGTTGTAAAAATTTCAATATATTTGAATAGGCGTGTTTTCGTAATGGTGACCCGGTATAAACGCCGCATCATATCAGAACAGATACCAAGTGACACAACTGGTTATCAATTATCAGCTGAAAAACATGTTTTATCCGTCATATAACGTTTATTTTATATCACATTCTGGTCTTGAGCACTGTCACGAACGAACTTAGGCGGTATTACTATTGCATTTTTCTTTCATATGTCCGTTCTGTTTTCATCTAAGAAGAAGTGCTAGTTTGCATTACCGTTTCGTGTCATTCAACCTTTACCTGGTGCCGTGGGAGGACTATGCTGCAGTTAGGCGCGCACCTCCACAAGAACATACCTCGTTTCGGGTGCTTAGCAGAACTGTGTTTGTATTTTGGAGAGATTGTATTGTCTACTATAATACCTCGTCATTTATTTTTATTTTTTTTTTTTTTTTTTTTTTTGTGTGTGTTTCATAAATATATCATACATGTAATGATAAACATTTAGAATAGATCCTTTATAATTTTGGACTCTCTGAAACTACCTACCTAATTTTCATCAAACTTCATTTGCTAGCAGCTGTTAATTCCATACCTATTGGGTTTTCTGCTTAGACAGCTCGACACAGACTAAACCATAACAATAGAACATTCCGTGCAAAGGGATCATACTTAGTACAGCACGTTACAAGAGTGCACATTAACAAACGCAGATTGCAGTCCATAATAGTGATGTTTCAGGAGCGCTGACTGCACCACTGATTATTCAATTACGCCTATTCATGCCGAATGGACTCTTCTACCTTAACTCTTTGGACTGGCCTATTTCCAATAGAAAGGGTGCCTGGTTAATGTTTATTATTACCATGTTTTATAGAAATTCCTATATCTAATGCAAACAGTGTAGACCCTGATGAGACGACGCGTTCTGCGGCGTGTGATCTGGGTCTACACTGCTTGCCAAAGTGTCTTTTGGTCGGCGCTAGGCATAAATGCGTTAATGTAATAAAGAGCCATAAGCCACCAAAAGACATGAAGATTTGTGTGTCATAGACACAGGGAATGCTTCACTGCTGCTTGCTTCTTGGAAAGCGGTTTGTTTCATTGGCGGAAATATATATGTATGGCGTGGAAAATGAATGGATTTTGACACATTTAATCGTTACATGTAAAATGTTTCTAGAGTAGTACATCTGCGATGGAAAATGGACAAGCGAATTATATGTTTAAGGTTCGCCGAACATAAAAACACTCAAATTTGTTTCATGGGTCCCTGCTTGTAAGCCATATGAACTCATATTTAACACAATATCATATATGACGACACACACAATAAAGCAATCGAAATGAAAAAGAATATGCAAATAGTGACTCCTAGATGAACTTGTGAAGGCTTTGTTTTGTGTTGTGGAATTTCCTGGGAATCTTTACTTATATTTTAGCATAGAGACGCAGGCAGATCAAGGCCCCGGTTTTCACTAATGCATCAACTGGCGTGTCTGTAAACGATCATGGAAGGTTCGGATTCATCGGGGCGGATACGTAGCCGGACCGAAGGCTTGTTCACAAGCAAGCACAGTTCACATACATGTATGGGCAAGCACAGTTAACATACATGTATATGGGTGCGAGAAATTACGAGGAATTGACATTTGCTCTGGGGCGGCAGCTCTATCAAAACTAGTTTTAATCTTGAAAATGGATTTACCCTATAAGGAAAGAATTTGCTCCCCTCCAGAACAAAATCTTTCCTCTTAGAGAAGACCCCTTTTTCAGAAGGAATTTGGTGTACCTGAATGAAAAACGGAAGTCACATAAGTTGTCATCCTTATGTCTCATCAAGTGAATCATGGCGCCTTAACCCAAATAAGCCTAATAGACTTTCCCATCCGTATACATTGGATGAGCCCATTTTCCTTTTAAGGGGTGCCAGGTGTATTGTTTCATTCTTGTTCTATTTGAAATTGAAATTCCTGTAAGCAAAAAGTGAAGACCCAGATCAGACGCCGCATAATATGCGGCGTCTGATCTGGGTCTGCACTGTTTGCCTATGCCCCACGAAAGGGACGCTAGCCGAAAATGGATTAACAATCCCGATATGCATCCCACTGAGAGGTGAATGTCACAATTACTCCTACAATCACGTCCACAAAGATGATGTTTACTATGTCTGTAGTAGATAGTATAAGGTGTTTACACTTGGAACACTTTCACCTTTACTACTCTCTAGGCTGATTCAGCGGACAACAAAATTGCGGATATTTTTCTTATTTTTCCAGAAGATAGACTTTGGCATTCGATGCAAATTTCTAAATTGTACAATTTGCACAGAATGTCGAATTTTTTTTTCTGCGGAAAAAATATAAATAAAAATGTCGTCTGCTGAAATGTTTACCCAGCATGCAAAGCGTAAAGCGTATCCTGTGATCGAGCACTGTGGAAAGTTAAGAAAACCAGACCACGTCTACTGATAACCGATAATCGAAGACCGACACATGATCTTCATAATTTTCTAAGCCCTCCTGCAGTGATTTATCGGCTCTTCAAATTTTCCAATATGAAAACAATGCGTCGTAAGACCGTTTGTGACCTAAATAAACCATACCGTATAATTTATTGAAAATTTATCATTTTCATCAGCCTATAAAGGGCAAAAGAAATGGTCTAAATATGTTGAAAAAAGATGTAAGGAATCAAAATAAAGATGCAATCTCATTGCCGTAGCTTTATATTTTGTACGACCTCTTGAACAAACCATGTCGTTGTGGTGGTTCGGAATCCCCATGCCCGGGGGCCCATGGATCTCTGAAAAATGTCTTAGCCAACAATGTCTATGTTTGCATTGACTTTTTACAGCCTTACGTACACAGACGTTCACTGTACACACCCGATACTTACAGATAAACTTGTTGCACGATACGCATCAGCATGTGTCAAGATCATAGTATATTATACAGTCGACTCTCATTATCTCGGTCCAAAGGGACTCTCTGGAATACTTCGAGATGTCCCTACCTCGACGTATCAGATTTGCAGAATTGAGGAAAAAATAAATCGAACAAACCTATTTCACAAATGATTATGTAATTTTACTCCTAAAGTTAGAGATACATGGAAAAAATTGTGAAAAAAAAAGAAGCAATTTCTCCTCTGTTACGCAATATTTTACTACCTATTGTTAGATTTCCTTATGAAAACAGGGACCAGATTTTCACTTTGAGATAAGCGGTTATTCGAGACAATCGAAGTCGAAATAACGAGAGTAGACTTTAAATTGGAAGAAAGGAACAGGAAGACGATTTTAAAAAAAAATATCTTCAAATGTAGAAGTGCCTATGGCGATGTCTACAACGCAAGTTCAACAACAAAAGTACTGAGCTCCCTGTCACATCTTGGCTGCGTTCAGTAAACGCTTTAAGCATTTGCAATAATTCAGTTGTGTCCGTTTCCGAGGGAAGGTAAGAAGAACTGTCTTTTGGCGCAATCAAAATGGTGGAGTACGCGAACTATGGTTATTTTGGTTTCTTTGTAACAAAATTATGAAAATATTTACTACATTGAAATGACTTATTCGATCGTTTATAGAACTGACATAATCTATCCGATGTAACATCAAGTCTCGTCAGAAGATGTTTAATAGTTTACATCACGAAAACTTGCCTATATAAATTTGACCCCCTTTAACCCCACTTTTATATAGTAAAACTGGGGTTTACAGGGGTATGCATTATATTCCTTTATTAATTACATGTACCCACAATCTATGTTTTGAGCAGGAATATGAAAAATATCAGAATTTTTTATCTGAAAATTTTCCTTGTTTTGTTGTAAAATTTTCAATAAATTTACATAGGCGTGTTTTCGTAATGATGTAAAACGTTTCCGAATATTATCAAAGTCTAAATGCAGCACAGGACACTACTGTGGTTGACTGGACGCTCTTTGAAATACAATAAGGATAATACAGTAATGAACTATTAGTCTTCGTTCTCATTTGTGGGGGTAGGGGTGGCAGCTATCAACGGAAAGAGCTTGTTCCCGTTTGGAGCAAATTCTTTCCTCTAAAAATAATCCCCATTTTTGTAAGGTCATAAGTACAAGGAAGCAAGGCAGACAACCATATACATATGACTTCAAGATTGTTAGTACACATCTCGTCAGTATATGTTTGCCGTTTCGGTCTTCATTTTAGGCTGACACAAATATTTGCAACAATTGGCTTTTTTTCAAATTGAAAAGAAAAGGAATAGTCTACAACAGAGGCGAAGGAGCATATAGTTACTCCCATCACGAAAACACGCCTATAAAATTTTGACCCCCTTAAACCCCACTTTTATATAGTAAAACTTTGGTTTACAGGGGTATACATTATTTTTCTTATTTCTGCTCAAAAATATAGATTGTGGGTACTCGTTAGAACCGCCTCGTCGAGGCGGTTCTAACGAGTACCCACAATCTATGTTTTGAGTAGAAATATGAGAAATATCAGAGTTTTTTATCTGAAAATTTTCAGTTTTTGGAGGTAAAATTTTCTGTATATTTGAATAGGCGTGTTTTCATAATGACTACCCTTTTAATGCGGCCGTACTACAACTAGGTTTAAGATAGCGACTATAAATCATACGCGCGCACACACACACACACGCACGCACAAACTCACAGAAATAGGCGATGCGTTTATTTAACTAAAACTGGTAATAGTTGCATCAACGCCAGGCTGTTTGACATATTGGTGTAAATTGAAGAAACTGTTTCGTATGCCTAATTATCCGTTTGACAATATCTGATTTTAAGTGCCTCTGAACGATAATTATTAACGATTGTATGGTGCGTAGGTTCGTAGTAAAGATGTCAGAGATACGTAAGTCTCGGTTTACAAATCAAAGAAAAAAGAACACAATGGTTCTGAAAATTATGTTTTGTGTCCTCAATAGGAACAGTTGGCGGTTGCCCCGCATATTTATATGGAAGACTTGTTATTATAAAAAAGGAAGGAAGATGGAGAAGGAAGATGCAGGGCTTTGTACGAGGGAGCATGCCCTTTTCACAGAAAAGAATGCAAAAATAATTGTACGAAAATTGGCCTAAATAGTCAGGGGCCTTTCAAATAAGTTCGCTTTCAAAATTTCCTGAAACGAAATGCAAATGGCTTTAAATGCTAATGTAAAACACAAACAGCAAAGACTTGATCCAGACCGCGTATTTGCTCCTTAGTGTGCCAGTCCGGTTTTCAAAGGAGTGGGGAAGCTTGGTATACCTGGTAAATGTTCGGACATTTTACAAAGGGGACAACTTCCTGTTTCCATTCTGCACACCAATTCCTTCCGAACTGGGTCTACTCTTATACGAAATTAATTTACTCCATAAGGGAATATTTTTTTTCCTTTTAGCGAGACCCCTTTACAGAAGGGAAACAGAAACAATTGCCCTTTATTAGGTGAAAGATAAGAATAATTAAATTAAACTTACCCGCCATTGTAAATGTGTCTTTAGGTCATCTACGGACAGCGTACCATCACGACTGCCTTCTATGTTTGATTATTAATACCAAAGACTATCGCCATACATCACCGTGTCTGGACTAACTGTGTAGCTTCTGTGACAGGTCTGGGCCCAGCTGTTCAGAACTAATGATGTCGTTAGTTGACGTATCGTTAAAACTTTGATCATTAAATATGGCATATACAATAATATTTTTGCTGAAAAAATATGAGTATCTTTTGCATTTGCAAAACCTACTCACATTTTTTTTCAGCAAAAATGCCTGTGAATTAGATATTGCACTTACTAGGACAGTTAACATTTTGACCACTAACAAGTTCGTTTAGCTAACGACGCTTTGAGCAACTGGGCCCCGAATTTTTATGGGACTGGATACATTTTCAAGGGGGGAAACTCTGTCAAAATTGGATTTGCTTCCTTCTAAAAAGACAATTTGGCATGGGACACGTTTGCTTGTCTATATTTGGCATGCGTGCGTGTTCGTCTATATTTGGCATGTCTGTATTTAGCATATGTGCATATCTTTGAGTCTATGACAAGGACTTTAAGACAACTTGACTGACTTGCTGTTTGTTTTCGTGATGGACAGGCCCCTTCTGAAATCGATTAACTTAAAAAAAATAGCGCATTTGCTTTGCTTCGGTTAAAATCTCTTTCCTTTTAAAGTAGACCGCTCTTTCCTTTTAAAGCAGACCGCTCCTCAGAAGGAAGGCAAACAACTGTGAATTGTCTCCCATGAAAGTATATGCCTCTCTACGAAAGACCGGCAGTGACATTTCAACTACATTAATTCAAGGTTTCAACTTCACGAATTCACGATTTCAACTTCACGAATTCACGAATTCCACTTCACGAATTCATGAATTTAACTTCACGAATTCAACTTCACGAATTCAGCTGTTGAATTCGTTAAGTTGAATTCGTGAATTCGTGAAGTGGAATTCGTGAAGTTGAATTCGTGAATTCGTGAAGTAGAATTCGTGGAGTTGAATTCGTGAAGTTGAATTCGTGAATTCGTGAAGATGAATTCGTGAATTCGTGAAGTTGAATTCGTGAATTCGTGAAGTTGAATTCATGAAGTTGAATTCGTGAAGTTGAATTCGGGAATTCGTGAAGTTGAAATCGTGAATTCGTGAAGTTGAAATCGTGAATTCGTGAAGTTGAAACCTTGAATTAATGAAGTTGAAATGTCACTGCCGGTCTTTCGTACCTCTCTCTTAATGATCACTTCTGTGTTATCTGACTAAAGTATAGTCATCCGTCGTAATACCGGCACTCGATACAACGACAAAATTCGCTTTAATGATAATTTTACTGGCACAAAACCTTTGCTCAAGAAATGACAATTAAGCAGAAATTTTGCAAGAACATTGTATTTGATACTTCAAGACACATGTTTTGGATATTTATTAGAATCGCCTCGGTGAGGCGATTCTAATAAATATCCAAAACATATGTTCTGTGAGGAAATAAAGCACGGTCTTTCTTGCATATCAATCTGCTCATTAAAGATTCATTACAACAGCAAATTCAATTTAATGGCAACGTCTTTGGGAACAAATGCTATCGTTCTGCAGTATAACGTGGGTTCACTGTATCACATCGCAGAATTAATCAAATCCTAGCAAATGGCTTCTATAAATCTTTCTCGAATTTTAAACACAGTTGTGATGCGTGACCGGAGTCTTCCACAACTGCTAAGGTTGAATACACATTGCATTATCTTGAAAACCCATTCTGTTAAGGCTGACCGCTCATTGACCTCCCATACCACTGATGTCATCACGAAAACATGCCTATATATTTTTGATCCCTTAAACCCCACTTTTATATAGTAGAACTGAGGTTTACAGGGGTATACATTATTTTCCTTATTTTTGCTCAAAACATAGATTGTGGGTACTCGTTAGAACCGCCTCGCCGAGGCGGTTCTAATGAGTACCTACAATCTAGTTTTGAGCAAAAGTATGAAAAATATCAGAGTTTTTCTATCTGAAAATTTTCAATTTTTGGATGTGAAATTTTCTATATATTTGAATAGGCGTGTTTTCGTAATGGCAATTTTACAGGCTAGGACGAATAATCTGTGTCTGTTTAAATATGGCCTCAACGACTTCATAAGCCTAAGATGGTTAAGTTTAGACTGAGGGGCATTATATAGAAGCTGATTTACATTTCATCGTGTAATTGTTCCAAAATGACTGAACTATTGATGATGGGACGTGAACACACCTAAATTCATACATCAGGGCCCAGTTGTTCAAAGCGTCGTTAGCTTAACGAGCTCGTTAAGGGTCATTTCGTTAACTGTTTTAGCAGATTCAATATACAATATTATGATATTTTTTGCGGAAAAAATGTGAGTAATTTTGGAATGCAAAAGCTACTCACATTTTTTCTGCAAAAAATTTCAGCATATTTTCGTATCACTGGATGTAAATTTTAACGAATCGTTAACTAACGACATCGTTAGCTTTGAACAACTGGGCCCAGATTTCTAAACTACTCAACAATAATTTCAAAAATGAATAACAAATGATTCGGCAGAACTGCTTTTGTTATAACTTTGGCACTTTTAAGCACGTGTGCCAGGATTGCTGGTGCAACATTTGGCCGACTACATGGAAGTATTTGGGTTCGATGTGAAATCGACACAAAACTGACAAGAAAAACGCATAACGGCATTAGGGACAGGGTTTTCAAAACGGTTAACCAAAACGTAAACCTCGGAAGTAAATACCCGGCGCCCGCCCTCCCGCCTTCCCGCCCGCCCTTCCACCCACCCGAACATCGCTATTTTAAAGGACAGATCCTTGAAAACCCCGTCCAAAATATGTATAGATCTGTGGTGCTGCCAAGGCTATTGTACGCATGTGAAACTTTAACAGTTTACCAACGGCATGCCAAAAGACTGAACCACTTCTATACAGGCTGCCTTAGAAAACTTGTAAAGATTAAGTAACAAGACAAGATTCCAGACACAGAAGTCCTGAAAAGGGCAGGCACATATTCTGAAATTGGCACAAATAAGATAGACAGGCCATGGTTTCAGAATGCCCGATGAACGGTAGCCAAGGAAAATCCTCTAAGAAGAATAAGAAGTGGGAACCCAGTGGGCACACAACGTTCAAATGACGTCGTATCAACGTCGATGCGACGTGATCACGTCGCATCGATGTTGATACGACGTCATTTGATGCTGTGTGCCTGCTGGGAAAACACTCCCATGGTGTCAGAAGAAGCGATACAAGAACATTTTCAAAGCCTGCCTTAAGGCCCAACATACCAACAGAGTCGCGGGAACAAATTGCACAGGATCGAACAAAGTGGCGAGGCCTCATAAGAAGGGGTGCTAGTGAAAACGAAGCAAAGAGAATCAACAAATCCGAGCAGAAACGTGCTCAGCTGAAAGCCAGAGCTAAGGCATCACCAACAGAGCTTTCTTCCTCAGATTTCTCTTGTGCTATCTGCAACAGACAGTTTAGAGCTAATTTGGCCTCATCATATCTTAGAACACACAAATAGTAGCACCTCCAGCATTTAAGATTGGCGATTTTCAATAATGGCAGACGAACTATTATAATCCGAGTAACGTTTTTTGATCATTGTCAGTGCTAACTGTTCGAATTCATACAAGCGTGGCATCCATTACGAAAACACGCCTATTCAAATATACTGAAAATTCTACAACCAGAAAAGAAAAAATTTAAGATAAAAAATTCTGTTATTTTTCTTATTTCTGTTCAAAACATAGATTGTAGATACTAGTTAGAACCGCCTCCATTCTAACGAGTACCCACAATCTATGTTTTTGAGCAGAAATAAGAAAAATAATGTACACCCCTGTAAACCCCAGTTTTACTGTATAAAAGTGGGGTTTAAAGGGGTCAAAATTATATAGGCATGTTTTCGTGATGCTTTATTTAGTGAATGGACATGTATCACTATTGAAATTGAAAGTGGGAAAGTCCTATAACTCTCGTGTTGCTGACCGTCACGCGACTGCAGTTTCTGGAATAAAATTAACTCTTAAAAGCGCTAAGCACATTTGAAGCAGCCGACATTTTTAAATTGATTTCGTTATTTTTCAGGGAAAATAAGATTTGACATTTCATGTTAATTGTCTGCCTAGCAGAAAAAATTAACATGAAATATCAAGGCTTATTTTCTCTGAAAATCAAAAAAAAAAAAAAAAAAAAAAAAATATATATATATATATATATATATATATATATATATATATATATATATATATATATATATATATAGATATATATATATATATATATATATTTCAAAGTCCCGTCTGCAGAAATTGTCATTAGCACTTTAAGGGTTAAGGGTTTAGCTACACTCGATATTTATGCATTGAGGTACATTTTCATTGTCACAGCCGTGTACTAAACAAACTACGGACG